>JAJOZX010004237.1:267500-282500 GCA_023014485.1 Bathynomus jamesi
ACACGGAAAAATAAATGCGAACAATTAATTATTTGTCGAAAGCGGAAAAATTTGATTATACACGGTCCGCTAAACACGCTCTTATACAGTAGTACTGTACGAGTGCTAATGCGGGCTCTAGTGTTTTCTCCTACACTCTCCGACACTCCCGCATCTCCCTCCCTCTCGCGTCAATTCTCGCATCACCCTTTGTCTCAGTCCCGCTAACGCGTTAAGTTGTTGTTGGTTAGCCGATCAGCCCACCCTGATCGAGCAAGCCGGCTGCACGCAGGTAACCAATCGCCCTCTCCGGAGTGGACCAGAGGTTCAGCGCATTAGTGATCTTGTGTTGTGTTCTATGTTGTACTAGAGCGGTACAGTCTGTCATACTGTGTTCAATTGTTTGTGGTGTGTCCTGACACAGGTGGCAGGTGTCGTCTGTGGAGTTGTCTAGTCTGTGTTTATATGTCTGTAAGTTGGGGTGATGTCCACATCGGAATCGTACTAAGTTAACTCGATCCGATCTGCTCAGGCTGGTCTCTGACCTGTTAATGGGTGGCGGCTTCGCACCTAGGACCGCATTCGGACCGAGTCCTGTCAGTGCTTTGTGGGTTAGGTGTGTGTGTATGTGTTTTCTGTACTGTGTGATGTCTGTGGGGCGTGGTACGGAATGGAGTATTTGGTTATAATGTCTCTCTGGTGTTACCTTAATAGTGCGAGGTGTCGGTGCATGATTGTACATGTAGTGGCAAGGGTGCTGTGGGTTAGCTGTCGCTGCTGCCATGAATTGTGTTGCCCTCATGTCTAAATGTTCCCTAACTTTCAGTATTTTTGTTTCTGTGTGCAGGTGTTCTATTGGTGTTGTTTGAGTGCATCCTGTAATGATACGAAGTGCGTTGTTTTGTATTGTCTGTAAGGTGTTTATGTGTGTGTTGGAGATAATGGGTGCCCAGCATGGGCTAGCATAGTCCATAACTGAGCGAATATATTGTTTGTATATGAGTGATGTTGTTTCCTGTTGGTATCCAAAATTTGTGCCTGTTAGTACCCTAAGCGCGTTAAGTCTTGACGTACATTTGTTTTTAATGTCCTGAATGTGGTTTGCAAAAGATAATGATGTGTTGTATGTGACCCCAAGTATTTTGTTCCTGTGAGTGTGTGGAATGTTGGTGTTGTTTAGTGTAAGCTGTGGAGTTATCTGGTGTTCTTTTGTGTTGCTTGTAAGGAAGGTGATGGTTGATTTTGTGGGCGCTACTTTGAGTCTAGTGTGTGTGAGCCAGTCTTGTATACTGTTTATGTATGTTTGTAGGTTATTTGTAGCGGTGTCGATGTTGTTGTGGGTGGATGTTAGAGTGATGTCATCTGCATATGATGATAAGGTAAGCTTGTTATCTATGGGTGTTGGAATATCATGCATGTATAAGTTGAACAGTGTTGGTGAGAGAACAGAGCCTTGAGGGACCCCGTTCGGAAAAAGCTTGTTTTTGGATGACTTGCCATTAAATGTGACATGTGAGTATCTTCCTGAAAGATAGTTGCTAAGCCACCTTTTGGTGTTATTGTGCATGTTTGTGTTGAGTATTTTGTTTATGAGAGGGAAGCGTGGGATAGCATCAAATGCTTTACTAATGTCTATTGTTGTTAATAGTGTACGTTGAGCTGGTTGTCTGGAGTTGATGCCATCCATGATGTGCTGCGTGAGGTTAGTGAGTAATGTCGTGGTTGAGTGGTGAGGTCTGAATCCATGTTGAGTAGGCTATAGTGGTATGTGTGGATTGGTGATTTGTAAGATTAGTCTTTCTGTTACGTTAAGTTCAGTGAAGTTGTGTTGGATTGTTTTTGTCGTATTTTGCCGTTGTTTTGCTATTACCCTTAGATAGCAGTATGGCACCAAAACGTAAAGCATCTGCAAGTGATAGTGAAGAGAAGAAAAGTCGTAAGGTTATGACATTAGTCGAAAAAATAAAGATTCTAGATAAGCTGCGTGTGGTATGAGCATAACATCACTTGGCCGGGAGTATCACGTGAATGAGTCTACTATACGCACCATCCGAAAGAGTGAAGAAAAGATACTTGCTATTTTCATTTAATATATTTTTATTTATCATATGTAAATATCATTATGTTTATGATTTTATTATGTTCTTATTTCATATACAATATAAGTAGGGAAAGTCATTTGTGTGAATAAAAAATCTACGTATCTAAGTATTAAAGGGAGACTTTACGCGTCCGCCTTCACGTATCCCCATTTATCCCATAAGGCAGGGGTTCCCAAATTGGTGTTCCGCGGAACACTTGTATACCGTGAGAAGTGTTCCGCGGAACACAATTTGGGAACCCCTGCCATAAGTTATTAAGTTTGTCCAACGCGGATTTACCTAACGCGCCGTTCTTGAGGGACCTAACCCCCGCGTTGGACGAGGGTTTACTGTATATATATATATATGTGTGTGTGGGGGGGGTATGTGTGTGTGTGTGTGTATGGTGTGTGTGTGTGTGTGTGTGTGTGTGCACTTTTTCCGAAGAAAGATATTCAAATTTTGCATTAACTATATATCATATTTAAATGATTTGTCTGTTTCATGTTTCATTTGTTTCAATGTCTTTCAGTCAGACGGAGGGTTATTAATAAACAGAAACTGTTTCTGAACCGTAACAATATGCACTGATCACATGAAATAGTTGTCGGCCCATTGATTCGCTCAGAGAGAGATTATTTGGCAAACAAAGAAACACAGGGATAATTAACCCGGATGACCTCGAGGTAAATCTAGATGAAAAGCGGAGAGTATGTTTGTGTGGGGTTGCATGAATGCAAATAGTGTGGAGTTGCATGAATGCAAATAGTGTGGGGTCATCTGTATTTGTAAATAGAGCTGTCAATAGTTACGTTTATCAAGAAATCTTAGAATATTTCATGCTAGAGTCTGCGGAACAGCTGTGTGGAGACGAACCATTTATTTTTTAACATTACGTGGCTCCATTTCATGCAGCTCGTGCAATATCTGCGTGGTTTGATGCTCATGAAATTGAAGTACAACCATGGTCAACTAATTCTTCCGATCTTAATCCGATAGAGAATCTTTGGAATATTGATAAGCAGAAGGTCCAAAAGCAAAGCGTAAAGCCGAAACACTTAATGAACTGAAGAGGTGTTTCATGACAGCCTGGCAATCGATAACTACGAAAGAATGCAAGTCTTGTCGACTCGATGCCACGTCGATTGGAGGCCATAATCAGGGTTGCATACTACATAATAGATCAACTACATACTCGAACTAAGAAGCAGAGTTAAAAAATCTTTCATGAGGGTGTAATATATTGGCAGTACTCAATAAACATAATGAATTTATTCTACTTTTTAGTAACACCTGACAAGATATTGTAATATTTTGGCAGGTTGCTATGAATTAACATTTCACTATTTAATAAGGTTTTTGCTATATTTTAATTTTGTTTTTCAAAATTGGCACACAAAAGTGCCTTTTTTATCATAATGACGCCACAAATACTCAATATTCCTTATGAAGGTGTTCTGGCTCCTGAAAAGCGATTAAAATCTACCTTTTTTTGTGTGTATCTGATTGATCGCAGTGTTTGATTGTTAAATTTGTCATTTTACTAACATTTTGCTCATTATTGATTTAAATTATTTTATATTAATATTTTAATAACCACCGAAGTATTTAGTGTAGAGTTCATCGTTTATCGTTGCATGGGAGTACACAAATTGTTACCGCTTATTATTATTACAGTACTATTATTATTATTTATTATTATTATTAGTAGTAGTAGTAGTACTAGTAGTAGTAGTATTTCTGTTTTATTTGCATGCTTAATAATTATTTTACAGGAAAATTAGCATTTTCTTCTTTTTTTAGTACATCCACCATGTGGTTGTTGTTTGTCATCGCTATTTCCCTAGAGATCTGGACCTCTCAATTACCTACGAGTACTACTCAAAAGAAAATCCTTCTTTTATTTCCGGACTCTTGTTTCCTGTTTTCAGATCACTAATCCATAATTCTTTCCAGACTCTTCTGCCAAAATGTTAGATTGGGAAATTAATTTTAATTTTTCGTGAGAACCTATGCGAGTGTTCTGACTGCGGTGGAAAATTTCCACAGTATTTTTTTACCGTTCTCTCTTCTATCCCTTTACTTTGCAGATTTTGCATAAACCGACGAGAACTACGAAACGAGTTGATTTCGGCGAGAGAAAAACTTCGAAGGAGTAGGAGGGAGCTTTGAGAAAAGAATTCAGTGCTTCAGCAGCAAAGTTCAACTAGCTGCAGGATTTTGTTTCAGAGACTGGGCGCGACTTCTCACACAGAACAGAGTTCGCGCGAAGACTCCACGACGAATCCCCAACCAGTCGTCAGTCCCACCCCGTTTTCACCTTCGGTGGATCGACCGTTGAGCCAATTCGAAATGGGGCCCGACCTAGTCAGCATAAACCTTGCTTGAGAGTAGTTAAACTGATAGATTTTCTGTCTTAGACCTAGAGCAGAATGACACAAAGGAAATTCGGCTAGTTGGCAATTCCATTACTCGAGGGCAATTACAGGGGTTATTCACATTATGTAAAAAAAAAATGGCGAAGTCTAAATGGTGGAACCTAAACTTAAATGGTGGAATGCTGAAATTAAAAGTAGCTCAACATTAAAAAGGAACGCGTATTTCAAATTTAAAGAAACAAATAATCTGTCCAATGAAAATACTTACAAGTTATTGGGAAGGTGAAGCAAAAACCTTATAAGAAAATGTGAGCATAACTGTGAGTTATATATTTCCTGTAGTGAACCAAATTAAATCGAATCCGAAGGAAGTCTATAATTATGTTAAGAAAAAAAAGTAACTTCGCAGACCATCGGTCCACTCATAGGCGAAAACAACGAAAAATTTATGATGACTTACAAATCACGGAAGTTTTAAATAAATTCTTCTCTTCCATCTTTACTGACGAAAATATGATCAACATTCCCATTCTCGTAATCACGCTCAATGATGATCATTTAAAGCAGTGGTGCACAAACTTTTTTGATGTGAGGGCCAAACCAACCATCTGTTTTATATGTAGGGGCCAGATATATAGATATTCTATTTTTTATAAATATGCATTTTTATAACCAGGGGTAATATTTCAGACTTTTCTTTGGGTAGCTACCCTTTTCATGTGAAAAATGTGAATTGAAAAGACCCGTGGGGGCCACATTTGGCCCGCGAGCCAGGGTTTGTGCATCACTGATTTAAAGCCTCACGACTTTACCATTAGTGAAACTGAAGTACTCTTGGCCATAGGTAAAATTAATCCAAATAAAACTCCCGGTCCAGATAAGCTCTACCCTAGGATACATAAAGAAATGAACTGCGCAATAGTGTCTCCTCTCACATATATATTTAATAATAATAATAAAAATAATTAATAAACCGTTACAGTCTGGAGAAGTTCCGTTCGACTGGAAACTTGCAAACATTACACCAGTATTTAAAAAAGGAGACATATTGCTTCCGGCAAATTATCATCGCATTTGTCTGACTTCAGTAACTGGGAACGTTATGGAGAAGATCGTTCGGGACAAAATAGTTAATCACTTAGAAATTAATAAATTAATCATTGATTCTCAACACGCCTTTCGACGTAGTCGCTCTTGTCTTACTAATCTGATCGATTTCTTTAATGATATTGTAAATATATATGATGAGAGTAAAACAGTAGATATTACATATTTCGATTTTCAAAAGGCGTTTCATAAAGTACTACATAGGAGATTATTAGCTAAACTTCATTCTCATGGAATTGATGGTAATGTTCTTAAATGGATTAAAAATTGGCTAAGTGGACGTAAACAAAGAATGGTTATTAATGGCAAAGCGTCTAACTGGAAAAGTGTAACTAGTGACGTGCCTCAGGGATCAGTTCTGGGACCAGTTCTTTCAATTATTTATACCAATGTCATCGACATAGGAATTAACAGTATAATTTCAAAATTTGTGGATGATACCAAACTAGGGGGACGAACAAAATCAGCGGCAGAACGTTTGCAGATTTAAGAAGATATTAAAGTACTCAAGGTGGTAAAAATTTAGCAAATGAACTTTAATATACAGTAGATAAATGTCAAACGTTGCAAATCGGTAAAAACAATGTTAAAGAAAAGTATTTTATGCGCGACAATAGAGTAACGAGTGTTACGGAAATGAAAGATTTTGGTATTGTTGCCGACACTCTCAAACGGAGTAAGCAATGTATCGCAGCGGTCAGAAAAGCAATCTTAGGATTTATTGGTAGATCATTTGAATTTAAGTCGGAGAAAACAGTGCTAACTAGTGGTGTACCAATTAATCGACATCGGCATCGGCATCGGCCACTTTTTGGCACCGGCATCGGCATCGTCCAAAATTAGCTGATTATCTCACCGATTCTTTGAAATTTTTACATTTTCATTACAAAATAAAATTTATATTTATAGAAAATTGAATAGAAAAGAAACACTATTTATGATCATTTATACTCATTTCAAAGTGTAATTATATAAAAATATTTTACATTCACGTAAAGGGAAAGCTTAATAGTAACGTTGCCCATAAATTTACATTTTCTCTAACTAGCTAATCTCTAAATACTATAAACTATTATAATCTCCTACTCTATATTAATAATAATTCTATATTAAGTTGTAATTTCTAATTTATATATTAAACCATCTTATTATTTTGACTTCATTTTAAGTATTTTAATAATTTTATAAATCCAAATTATATATCCATTTTTCTTATTCAAAATTGGCCACCAGGTCTGAAATTTTAATGAAATTTTTTTTTGTTGTTGACAATGTTGGAGAAAGAAAATACTGTACCTTCAACATAAGGAAAACTTTAAATATTGGTATTCAATTTATGAAACAAAAATAATATTATTTTGTCATTTTACTGAGTAATACAGTAGAACCACTTAACATCATTTTAGGTATGGTATATGAGTAACAAATTCTGGTGCTGTATATTGTGGAGTGAGCTAAGGAAAAGCATTTAAACAAATCTTAAATGTAAAAATATGAAAATTGAAAGTTTTCACATAGGATAAATAAAATTTATGAAAGGAACTAACATTTTAAAATATAGGCAAAGAATCTGCATCGGCTAAATTGTGGAATCGGTACATCACTCGTGCTAACATTATATAATTCCTTAGTACGACCCCGCCTAGAATACTGCGTTCAGTTCTGGTCCCCATGCACCTTGGTGGTATAGTGGTTAGCGTCTCTGACTACGAATCCATCGGCCCCGGGATCAAGACCCAGTGACGGCAGGCGGCGTGCAGCAAAACCCAGTGTTCATCTTTCCAAACAATAAAAAAATTGGTTGGTAGATAAATGGGTACCATGGGTAGCCTCGTGGTTAAGACGCTGGTCTGTTGGTGGGGCGTGGTTCGGATTCCACGTTAAACTGTAGGTCTAAGGTGGAGTGACAAGCTTGACCTTCGTCAGAATGAACAATTCGGGCGGAATATATTCTTATATTTATTCTTATAATTCCTACATTCATTCATATAATTCTTATATTCTTTCATATAATTCTTATATTCATTCATATAGTTCTTATATTCATTCATATAGTTCTTATATAATTCGTATATTTATATAATTCGTATATTTACATAATTCTTATATTTATATAATCCTTATATATTTGTATTCTTATATTCATTTTTACATATAGAGTCCAAATTCGCATAACACTGACGAAGTTCGGATAAAATTTTTGATTCGCTTTCTATTTTATTTCTGCTGAATAATTGGTGAATTATTTCTTTTTAAATTACTTAATCATTTTTTAGATTTAGCTTAATAATGTAATCTGTTAAATTCTGCAATGCTCGTTTTCTATGTACATTCTCTCTTCGTTGTAAAAGATGAAGTCATGTTTTGCTTAACGTTTAATTTTAAATCCTAAGCATTTAATTTTTGCTCATATGCATGTTTAATTGTAATTCATAATAAAATGCACATTTCAATTTCCATTTTACAGGATCCCAAACTACTGGAATCACTTCTCGATTTCCTGATAAGAAATAGAGATGTGGATTGCCCTGAAAGGAGATCCTCTGGGCCGAACTAATTTGGTCCCCTTCGAAATCAAGCTGGAACCCAATTCCAAACCCATCTTCATTCCTCCCTATAGGGTTCCACATTCACAATTAGTAACTATTGAGGAACACATCAAGGACATGTTAGAGCAGGATGTCATTCAGCCTTCAGCTAGTCCCTGGTCCGCTCCTATGATTCTTGTTTCCCAAAATTACGGAACATTTCGCCCTTGTATAGATTTTAGACGCCTAAACCACATTACCATCCCAGACCGTTTCCCTCTTCCAAACATGCAGGAAACAATTCTGAACGTAGGGAGAGCTAACTTCTTTTCATCCCTCGATTTAGCATCCGGTTATTGGCAAATGGAGGTCATTCCCGAATCTCGGGCAGTGACTGCTTTCTCCACTAACCGAGGCAATTACGAATTCCAGGTTTACCTTTCGGAGTCCGAAATGGGGCTGCTAATTTCTCCTTTGTGATATTTACGACAGGACATACTTTCGACAGAATGGAGAGAGTGCAGCGAAGGACTACTAAGATGATTCCTTGACTTCGAAACAAATTATATGCTGTCCGTTCAGAAACGTTAAACTTATTCTCGCTTCTAAATGAAAATGAAAATGGTTTATTGGCAGACCATAGTCCATATGACAAATATTAATAATACAATGACAATTCACATCCTAAGGATAGACATATAAACAATTGATGAGAAATAATGCAGTAATGTCGGAGTTAAGTGGAGCTACAGACAGATGATTTCGTACCATGAATTCCATAGCTTAGAAGACATACGGCAGGACTGATGAATAGCTTGGATAATCGGGTTTGTCGATTTTTTAATTTTTTGCATTAGACTGCATTGAGCATGTCTTGTTACCTCGGGGAAGCTCGGGATATTGCGGGTAGAAAAGATTTGCGAAGCTGAGCATCTCGGGGGTAATTTATGTAGGAGTCTAAAAGACCTGTTGTTCAGCAAATTTAGGGTTCTGCTAGAACCTTTTTTATAATTCACCCAGAATTTCTGTCCGTATATATTACTGCAGAAAGTACGAAAGAGAGTGTATTTAGCTTCACTTGTACAGAACCGAAAGTTCTTTATAGTATATTCGCTTTAGCACAAAGGCTTCGAGACTGTTTTCTTATATCTGAGTCATCACTCAAGGAGCTGGTGATAGTTTGACCCAAATACTTAAATTCTTGTACTTCCTCAATTACTTCACCTCTCATTTTAAACCTCATGTCATCTGGTTGATTACAGCTTTTAAATGCATAACCTTAGTTTTTGTAACATTAAAAAGAATATCATGTTTCTGTGAATATACTTCGCAGACTTTTAGTAGCCGATGTAGACCTTTAACACAGACTTATTAACACCATATCATCGGTATAAACTAAGTTTAGGGCGTATTCAAGATTTAATCCAGGTGTTTAAAATAATTAAATGTTTTATAATATTGACGCCGAAAAATATTTCGCTTTCAGAAATACACATAGAACTCACGGTAATGGTCACAAATTAGTGAATAAACATTTCAATTCTAATAAAGTTAAACATTTTTTCTCCAATCCTATAGTTAATTTGTGGAATGGATTGTCCACCAGCGTAGTTTAAAGTAATTCCGTCGAATCCTTTTATAAGAGACAAGATGCTTATCTTGCCTCAAACCCTCAGTTCGAAGTATTTGTTTTGCGCGTAGAAGTATTGTAGAATTTTCACTCGGATTCCCTCCTCTTTACTTTAAAATTCTTTCCTTCATTTCAACCTCTTTCCTTTGCTTTGCTTTAAAACCTTTACTTGTTGTCTTTAAATTTTCTTACATCTTTTAGCCTTTCTTTTTAAACAGACAGCCTCGAAGGGACCAGCCGTTTTGGAAATGAACGCTTCATACTCAGGTTGAGTGAAAAGGGGTAAAAAAAAATTTCTATTTGTTGATCGGCGATATGTGCAATAGTTGCCAACTATATACAAGTAAACTCCTTACCAATTTTCAGCCAAATATATGTTCATCTTCATGTTCCGTAATGAGTGTAAGTTCTTTCGAAAACATGAGGTGAGCATATAGGATAACTAAGTTTGGTATCTTTGTTACAAGTGAAAGATGACCAAGATTGATATTATGTATTACCTTCAGCTCTTCGCTGATTGTATCAGATTCTCATTACAATCACCCAGAACTCCCACGAGGAGGTGGCTGTATATCGAGTTCCACTCTGCCTCACCCATCCACCCTACCATGCGAGACTCACCTGCTCATAGATTCAATTTATTTATTTGGACAAATTTTGTAGTCAAACTTCGTCTGAAAACTTGGCAATAATTTCCTGGATTCTATTCTCGTTCTAATGAAGCCATTAATCACGATTAACTTCTCCACAGGCTGCAGCAGATGCTTCTGTTACTGTTCGCGCTACACGCTCAACTGCTTGTGTGTAACATGGGAATTTGCAAAAGTCAAGGTCTCCAATCGCTTTTTTTTCATCTATAAAAGTTCGTAGACTACTGTCAGGCAGGTGCTTAGTAGGAATCTCGGTTGATAATGATAATCTTAAATCCCGGGGCAAGCGCAGCAAATCTCTGGATTTCTCGGATTTTACAAAGTATTCTAAATATCATATAATAGCACGAATCACGTTGCGTTGTACAATTGGAATAGTGCCTATAATATGCCTTGTATGATGCTGTGCATGTGTAATATGACCGGTATTTTTGATGACTGACTTGGACTGAAAGCCAGTCATTTGATTTCCCTGAATCGAACATTTTGTGTTTTAGTGGATTTTAATTTTGGTTATTATTTTCAATTCAGCAGCACACCCTTTGCTGTTGATAATTTTTTTACTAAAAATTAGTTTGAAGTATATAAAAGGTGTTGTGTTCGTATAAATTATATTATAATATAATTTATTTATGTTGAAGTGCAAAGCTGTAAATTAGCATTGTAGGCATAGCCGCCAAGGCTACATACCGTACTTATGTTTCTGCAGTGTTTGAAACTCGGACAAGGTTCTATCCTTTATTATATTTATCATTTTTGTGTCCAAATATTTATATAATTATATTTAATATTAACTAACTAATCTAGATTTATCTAATGCTTAAACATTTTAAGACTTTATTATTATTATTTTTGATAAACCGGGAAATGCAGGGATCCCGGAGTGGAGGATCAAATCTTTCTGAAGAGGTCCAGTTAATCATGCTAGCGTAATCAGCCGCATCAAGTTCAACTTTGGCACCTTAAAGTGTCGAACACCATCATTTGCCGGAGGAGTCTCTCTCGCTTTCAGTATCTTTCGAACTCCCAGCTCACGGATGTGCCGGCGATTTTCTGTAAGCATCGCTATTATTAGATTCTCCTGATGTACAAATGAGTATTTCTTTGTATCACAGGATGAATAACTTTTTTCAGTTCTTCAGGCAAATATTTACAATTGTCAATCATAGAATAGAGATGCCTTGCTCCATTATTGAAGTTCGAATTAATCTTAATTGGAAACCAACATGGAGCACATACCTTTGCAATAAATGTAGCCAGTATTACCAACGATTTTGTTGAGGTTGCAGAAGCAACGTTACAGTCGAAGTACTCGTATTCTGTTAGCAGTAGTAAGCCATCTATCATGAGACAATCGACCTGGTTGACGGTTACTTAGATCACTAGAGATCTTTCCACTACTTATAACTTTGCAGCAATCTCTCAAGCATTTCTGATCACTATGAAGCTCAACATCGTCCAATTCCTATGGTAAGTTGATATTAATCGGAATAAATTAAACAGGAGGCAGTGTTTCACAACTCGGAAGCTACTTGCCAATTTTCGCGCTAAAATATGAAGGCCACGTGTGCCACCATCTAGATGGTGCATAAAATGTCTTAAGGGCAGTTCATTTGTACGCAACAAGCGCACAGCTCTTTGAAGAGGTCTCTTCAAATCTTCTTCAATTATTCGGATTACTCCACCAGATTCACCAGTGTTAAGAACGGTTCCATCACAACCAACAATAATAAGAATTTTGCTGTTAACATTATTTTGCTCCAGGAAATCCATGATGCTCGCAGTAGTATCTTTTGCTGATCCTGACGGGCGAGTTACATGACCAATGTACTCGGAACCTGGTTCTTCAATCAGAGTTACGCGTTCTTCATTAATAGTTGTACGGAAAAATTTGTACTCCCTTTTTTAAATGTTCAATAGTTTTATCTCTTCGACCATCAAAATATGAGTCTTTCAAAGAGTGCTCAACACTCTCAACAGGATGTATTGAATTTGCTGTGTTTTCCGATACTTACTTCGTTCGCGACGAATTTTACTCCTATCGATGACTTGAGATGGATCACCCTTTTTGATAATCCCAAAATCTTCCAACAATGCTGATGTTATAGTTACAGTTGTTCTCTCGGAGACCCCATGGCTATCACACTCTCTAGCAACATGAGGTGAATGTTGTCTCATTTGTTTTATTCTTTGAGTATCACTATCAGACATTGATGTTGAGGGTGTTGTAGTCAAGCAGTTTCTTCAAAGCAAATTCAGTGTCACTGTGTCTGAGTCAGTATGACTATCAGACATTTGCAATGTTGATAAAATATTTTCTTCAGTTTTGTCGATTGAGTACATTCTATGTTCCTCTCTTGCACGTCTCATTTCTCTTTTTCTCAACTTCCTTGTGTTTTTAACATCAAGACCAGTCATATACGTTTTTCTATCTACTCATTGATCTATTAAAATTTCTATTTCACCTAGGGGCACTCTTTTTCTCTTTGCACAAGTACACTCAGCGAATTCCTTACACTTGCAAGTAGCGATGTCGAATAGTTTGGAATTTCCTTCTTCTCTGAACTATGTAAGTTGGGCTACGTAACTTGGAGTCTTATTCCGCCTTTTAAATCCCTGTAACAACTTTGAGTATTTTAAACGATAATCTTTAATCCTGTCAACAACATTTTTATGATTAATGGTTGGTACTGAAGCTCTCCGCCACATTGTTCCAATGGCACCAGCCACTGTTTCACAGATATCTCTCTGAGGTGGTTCCTTTCCATTTGTGGTGTCATATTGTGTCTCATCCAAGTGTAATGCTTCATCACATCTCCACGTGAAGGCAAGACATTATCTTTAAATTCACAAAGGGATCCTGAGAATAGAGAACAATCAATTTTTCCTCTTGCCGCAGGTTTAGTCTTCTTCATCTTGAGAATGGTGAATACCACTGGGATCGTCTTCTTGTCACAACCTCTCACAATACAGTACTGAAATGCACTGCCAGCTGTGAACATGGCCGTAACTACCTATGAGGTCACCGAGGTCCGGACCTCGGTAATTATTTCCTAAAAAAAAAAAGAGACAACCGTTCTCCGTGTATGAAACGCATATTACCGCTTTTCTTTTGAAAAGAGGGAGCGTCGAGCGTTTTGTGTTTTGTGTTTAGTGTATAGCTTGGGTTGTGTTTGTAGATGTCATTTTGTTCTGAATTTTGCTCGTCCCGCCGCGCTCGAAAAAAATCTGGACCTCACTAATTTCTAAACCCTAGTTACGGCCCTGGCTGTGAACACACAAACGCGCCACATGAATAACAGATGTGCCAAGCGTACAATGTTTAAACAGATTATACTAAATCACACAAGAATAAACAGAACAGGCTTCGTATGAAAAACAGATTAGAGTGAATCATATAAAAACAAACACAGCCTGAGGGGAATGAAGATGCATTTTATTATAAAAAATATTTTGCAGGACAAATGTTGGATATAATAGATAACTTTTCCACATATCGCCGAAACAATTTTGCAGTTCTTTTTTTACTCCACCCTAATATATATATATATATATATATATGTAATATATATACATATATATTTCATCGCACGGAACATTTGAAAGGTTGAAAGGTACTGTATACATGATGCAAACCCACAGATAAAATGGAAAATTATTCCAAGGCCTTTCGTGTATTCAATAGTACACCTCGCCAGCGAATGAAGGGAAAAGGCAAGAAGTAAAAATATATGCCATTGTACATCAAAACCAAATAGTAAGGAGAAATTAGTAAAATGTTAACAAGTACTGATAAAGGGCAAAAGGTATTTTAAGGAGATATTGTCAATTTTATAAGTGCCTTAATTGTTATTGAAATTATTTTTATGGGTAAATGCACATTAAAGAATATTCCTCTCAATTATATCTTTATTTTTAAGAGAATTTTAGAACTCTCACACATAATACTGTGATCACATCTATTCATATGATTAAACAATACATTAGAATTATTTGCTGGTCTTCACTCATATTTATGCTGGTTTACTCTGATATCTAAAATTTTTCCCGTTTGACCTATATAAACTGAGTTACGTTGTGTACATTCGATCTAATACACACAGCCAACAGCATTATCCGGGCTATTCTTTATTAGACGAGATTTAACCGTATTATTATACTTAATCACTACGTTGATGGCAATTATTTTAAGTAAGGTAAGAAGAGATTTAAAATTTACAAGTTAAGGTAGGCTAAGAATATTTTTTGATCAAATTCATTTACAATTACGCTATTATAATATCTTTCCTCAGCTTTCCTAAGATATTTATCTTGAAATGGAATAGAATAACATAATTTAGTACCAATATTCATGATACTGCATAACTCAGAATTTAAAATTGAGGACTGACAACTCTTAATGCTCTGAGAAACAGAAAAGAAAATAGATTTTATAGCGGGGTGGTGGTCAGAATAAAAATGCACATAAGAGTTATTATTAGTAGGCTTGCAGAAAACTTCAAATTTGAATTGATTCATGCATGCATCTCCGAATTTTTACAGTAGATCCAGAAATGTAAAGCATCCATTATTTTCCTTTCGGACAGTAAATTTTATTGACAAAACTAAATTATTGAGCCAATCAAGGAATTTGTCAACATCCAAATT
>JAJOZX010004237.1:287500-362500 GCA_023014485.1 Bathynomus jamesi
AAGAGGGAAATGGCGATGATACAGTTACATACGTCCCATCCATTAGAGAAGCTACAACTTGGGACAATTTAAAAAAAAACCAGTTATTAGAATTTTTCAAAGAAATAACACTCGCACAACCTTTGGCGACAATAGAAGCTGTCTTCCAAGCTAAATGGAAGAAAGAAGAACATGAAGATTTAAATAATTTTATTACACGAACACACAAACTCGTAGGAGAAGCCTTCCGAGCCGCAGAAAATGCATGCGACATTACATTCACTTCAAAGCAAAGAAACCTAATGGTAGCAGCATTCATTTACCAAAACCTACCCGTAGCACCTAAAAGAAACTTCAAGAGTGTCTAAATATTGACAAACCAGTAAGTGAAGCCATAAATAAAACAAGGGAACATTACCCAGAGTAAACGAACCAGAACTACCGGAAGGGTAGAGAGACAACAACAACAGCAACAACAACAACAACAACCTCATAAATCTAGGCCGATGCATGGAACACCACCTCAGAAACAAGCCCCACAAACCCAAAATGCCCGCCCTCTTACTCAGTGTTTTAAATGTGATTGCTTTGGGCACATGATGAGTCAATGCAATTATCCCCCTTATTGCTCCTACTCTCATGAACATGGTCATCGCCGTGGCGACTGACAAAAATGTGCTGATAAAGCCCCTGCAGGGTACAGGCCCCACTTCCAGCGATCAAATCATCAACGTTCCCAAAAGCCCTCCAATTCTCAGAAACCAGTTAGTTTCCAGCCTCAACTGAACTATCCACCAAACAGATCACGACTACAAGGTCAACCACACTATTACCCGATGTACAGACCCCAATACAATCAGCAAGGTCGGATAGTCCGGTACGTAGACGTACCCGTTGAAGAATCAGTTTCCCCAGAGTACACATTCTAAGAAGCCCCCCAGTGTATGGTGATCCCGTAGCATATGACTTAAATTCTTCCATAGAAGTCAGTTCAAGTTCTTTTTTTAGATCCCACTTCGGAGGCAGCAGTTCAAGTTCAAATTCCTCTCTCCTTAAAAGCAGTAATAAATCCAAATACACACATAAACTATTCATCAGGATTATAGGTGCGAACCAACTAGATTTAATAATAAATTGCAGCACATATAACCGAGATTTGACCGCTCTCCTAGATACAGGGGCACATGCGACATTAATTAAAAAACAATGTGCAGATAAGATACTAGGGAGTACAGATTATAAATATGAAATTAAGGCACCTTCCTGCCATCTCAGAGGAGTTACAGGCACACCCATACCTACATATGGAGAAATCGAATTATATTTAGAAGTTGGTAACGCGGTATATCCCGCAAAAATGTTGTATTGTGGACGCAGTCGCCACCTTTCAGACAGATATCTTACTAGGTATGGATTTCTTCAACCGGAATCAATGGAAAATTTACCCAGCCGGAAAATTAGTTAAGTGTAGAAATAGGACACACCCTCTCCATGAAAATAATAGAGAGGTGCCGCACGTTCAACCTAATGCTAACAGAATCAGTTTAGTTCGGATTTCCGAAAGAAATAGGAAACTCACTCCAGTTTATAGCAGTTCAAGTCAGTCGGTTGCATCCAGAGGGACAACCGCCCCACAAATCAGCCCCCAGAGTAATCAGTTCCAGTTGTTGAATCTAGGAAGATCAACACAGTCAGTTTCCAGTCAGTCAGCTTCCAGTCAGTTAGCTTTCAGACAGCCGGTTTCCAGTCAGTCAGTTTCCAGTCAGCCAGTTTCGAGTCAGTTATTTCCAGTCAGCCAGGTTCATTTCAGCTAGTTTCTGTTCATTCAGTTTCAGTTCATCCAGTTTCAGTTCAGCCAGTTTCAGTTAACTCAGCAGTTGAGATTCGAAATCCAACTGAAACGATTTTTCAGCTAAGACAAATTTTAATCGCCGTACCAGAGTCAGATTTACAATTTTTCATATGCCCTACAGAGCATATGACAGTAATACCTTATGAGAAGATTTGTTTCCTAGCAAGTATAGTAAACAGTCATGGAAAACTATTAGATTCAGATCGTACTCCTATTACAGAGAAAAGTAACTTCAAGGGAGATGTTCTTATTGCCCAAGTTCTTAGTCATAGTCAGAATTCAGCTATCCCTGTTGTTTGTTTAAAGAAAAGAAAAAGCCCTATTGAATTAACTTCAAATCAGAGAAAAGGAACTGTTTCCACAGTAGAAATAAATTCAGATTTCCCCACAAGTACTATAAATCGTGTTTTCAGTTCCTTCGAGTTAAACCCTTCAGCATTAAAAGAATATAAGAAATGTCTGGAGCACTCCCTTCAGGAGTCACCAGCTTTACAGGATCCCAAACTACTGGAATCACTTCTCGATTTCCTGATAAGAAATAGAGATGTGATTGCCCTGAAAGGAAATCTTCTGGGCAGAACTAATTTGGTTCCCTTCGAAATCAAGCTGGAACCCAATTCCAAACCCATCTTCATTCCTCCCTATCGGATTCCACATTCACAATTAGTAACTATTGAGGAACACATCAAGGACATGTTGGAGCAGGATGTCATTTAGCCTTCAGCTAGTCCCTGGTCCGCTCCTATGATTCTTGTTTCCAAAAAGGACGGAACATCTCGCTCTTAGCGAGCGTTGACGAAGAAGTAGATTTAGGCGTACGCGTATCTAAGTATTAAAAAGTTAGGAACCAGTGCCTGGAGTCTTGTGCAAAAGCTACTAGGTTGTTAGGCTTCATAGCGCGTAATTTCGAATTTAAATCGAAGAATATTATATTGCCCCTTTACAAGTCCCTAGTCAGGCCTCATTTGGAATATGCCGTTCAGTTTTGGTTCCCGTATTTGCGTAAGGATATTGACAGGTTAAAAAATGTTCAGCGTCGTGCCACGAAACTAATTCCGTCATTGCGCAACAAGCCTTATGAAGATAGGATTAAAGAGTTAGACTTGCATTCACTCGAAACTAGGAGATTAAGGGGGGAGCTTATTGAAGTTTTGAAAATCGTTAATAACATCGATAACGTAAATTTTGACAAACTGTTCACTTTCGATAATAGCAATACGCGTAATAACGGATTTAAGTTGCGTGGCAGACGTTTTATTACTAATATCGCTAAAAACTTCTTT
The DNA here is from genome assembly GCA_023014485.1 of Bathynomus jamesi. Classification (NCBI taxonomy): domain Eukaryota; kingdom Metazoa; phylum Arthropoda; class Malacostraca; order Isopoda; family Cirolanidae; genus Bathynomus; species Bathynomus jamesi. Next base: position 290,615 of record JAJOZX010004237.1, read on the forward strand.
ACGTTTAAAGTAATTGATAAATGGAATAATCTTCTCGCCCCCGTCGTGAACTCTACCAGCGTTAATGTGTTTAAAAACCGTCTAGATAGGCATTTTAAAAATATTAACGTTGCTTAAAATAATAAAACAATTGGCAACAGGAGCTCTGGGGGTCGTAATCGGGGATGAGTCTGTTGACGTCTAATGCCACCTTGTGACATGCCAGCGTGTGATATGCCAGCGTGTGATATGCCAGCAAAAAAAAAAAATAGACGAACACGAACTTAGTTGTAGTTTGTTGAGTAAATTAACCCACTTTTTGTTATTCTTTATACTTTTTTCCTTCTCTCTTTATTGCATGTCTGTAGTTTGCATGTTTGCATGGTATGATAGTGTTTGAGTTAAGAATGTGCATCCTCTACCTCCCTATGGAGTGGAGGATCGGTCTGCAACAGTTGGAAGAATGTGTTGCTTTGAGTTAAGAATGTGTTGTTCTTGAGTTAAGAATGTATTGCATGGTTTGTAAGCGTTCTTATTTTACTTCTTTTCCTCTTTCACCCCTTTCCGGCAGAGTGGGCTTTACATCCCTATGGAGTAGAGGACCGTTCTGCAATCTTTCCTCTTCTCTCCGACTATTTTTCTGACTTGTCGGCAGTGGCCGGCGGATGATGATGGTGAGTCTTTTTTCTCTTTTTCTGAATAAATGTTAACCCACGAGTGATAGGTGCTGCTACTTACTTGACCCCTTATTCTCTTCTCTTAACCCCCTACTCTTTCCTTTCTCTCGGGCTAACCTTAGAGTGGATCTTAGGGTCTTTGTTAGCCTTAGCTTCTGTAGATCTGTAGATCCACTAGAATTAAACCTGATCCAGCCAAACTTGAAGCACTGGAAAGGTACCCTGTACCTAAAACCATCGACGACGCTCGTGCATTTATTGGATTTGTCGGATTCCATCGAAATTTTATCTCCCAATTTTCAAACAATGCTAAACCCATTACCAATTTTTTCCAGAAAAATGCTAAATTTAATTGGAATCTAATCACCAACATGCTTTTGAGACTTTAATCGGTAAACTAACCTGGCATCCCATCCTCCAATATTCCGATTACACTAAACCCTTTGTCATAGCCACAGAGGTATCCTCCTATGGACTAGGAGCCGTCGTTTTTCAGGACGTAGATGGTGTGGAATTACCCATTGCTTATGCCAGTCAGCTTTTCTCTGGACCTCAACAGAATTATTCCACTACGGACCGAGACGCCCTAGCTGTATATTGGGCTTTGAAAAAATTCCGAAATATCGTCTACGGCTACGATGCCTCAATCGTTCTTAAATATATATATCGAGATGTTGGTTAATAGATTAGTCGCAACATTCACATAATGGGGCTTCTCATATGTAATGCTCAAACTTTTCCCTCTATGGTTGGGGATGTGTGCAATAGCAGGCGCGCTTGGGTGTCCCTAACAAATTGGTGCTCAACGATATTGCTGTAAATATAGCACATGTCTGGGGCGGAGAGTTTTCATCCAATTTGTCCATCTTCAATTGATACATTAAGCTAGACAAGTCATGCTGTGCCTCGTGAAAGGTATCTCTTTGGAGAGCTGCGCTATATCGGCCCTCAGCCACAATTGTGAACAGCTCTATATCTTTAATATTTCTACTAAGCGTTGACTTTAACTTCAATGTGCATGCAGGCGTGTCTATGTTTACGACTTCAAAAAGTAAATCGTTTGTCAGGTACGACTTTTCAAGACCCTTGATTAACCCCGTCACAATGTCCATGGCTGTATCATAATGCTCGATTCCTAGCGATACATTTGTGCTATAGTACTGTTCCTCACCGGACAGGACTGAACGCATAGTATTGTCTAAGGTTATGCCTAATTTTTTTGCACTCATCGTTTCTTCTAAGGACCAGAAATATGATTTGCTCATTTTCAAGAGTTAAAAATTTGGAAACTAACTGGAGTTCACGTAAAATCACCTCATACAAATCACGCTCCAATTCAATGGGCCCGTGAAGTTCTGTCACAAAGTTGGCGAGAGTATTGTTAGAATGTACAGACAGCAGAGAAGAGGACGGGAGTGTGACATAGAAGTAGCTAGGCGCCATGTTGCACACTAATTAAGCTTCATTATTGTAACAGCTTTTATATAGGTGTTGAAGCTTTCTGGGTAACCCAGCCATTTCACCAGCTACATTTTTCTCTTTCCTGAACCTTTGCTGCCTAAATTTTTTTCAATTTTAAACACACTTTTTCTAAATTAAATGTCACTTTCTGCAACTCCTCGCGGTAAAAGCCTCCAGGATCTCTTCCCCATTCATATCTCCAACGTAATACATCATTATCTCTCCTTTAGGTCTCATAGCACGAACTTTAAAAATCTCACGTGTCCATCCTTGCTCAAAGCCCTTCACGAATTTATTTCCCGAACGTGATAGCCTTACATAATCATTGATTTTGAAATGTGTAGAGTGTGGTGGCGGTGCTCCATCTCTTCTCACTTCTGGCAGCGTAACTCTTTCTAAAACTTCGTTAGGTGTTGTGCCAATCGTACGGTGGTGTGAACGGTTGTATGATGATGCCAATGACCCGAGAATGTTTATATATCTGTATGTGTTTTTAGGTGTAAAATAGCGATGCATGCGCTCCTTTATGGTACGTTGAACACTTTCAGCTAAAGAGGCCTTATGTATAGAACTGCTAGTGTAGTAACTGATATTAAACTCTGTCAGCATGTTCTGAAAAGCAAGACCTATAAATTCTTTCCCCATATCCGTACAAAAATAGCCAGGAACCCTTTCTTCTTTCAACATCAACGTTTTGGTCGCTTTAGCAACTGTTTCAGGCGATTTATTTTTCAGTGGAATTAGCCACAGATATCTCGAGAATACATCTATTATGAATAGGATGTAGCAGTATCCGTCATTATACACTGAATATCTTTGCATGTCTGTTGAATCCGCTTGCCAAATAGAGTCATTCGAATCCGCTGATGTCTTGGCCGTGTTAAACCTTTTTCTCACCGATTTATGAAGTGTATAAGCATCCTGTTCCAGCAAAAACCGTTCAACATCTTTTTTCCCTACACCGTAAACACCTCTGTGCAGTCTATTAACGCCACCGTAGGAGGCTGGGTTAGAAATGTCATAATAGCGTTTATGTAATATGTTAGCCATTTGCATATTTTTTCTTCAGAAACGCTGCTGCTGGGGGCGATGGCGTACTCAGTTGTGACACATGCGAGACTTGATCCAGGTCTTTTAATCTATTCAGATTACCTATCAATGTTTTGCGGACATTTATTTGTTGTAGTCTTGCTTTAATATGCTTCCATTCTGTTGGTGAGGGTCTGTCCCACTTTCTCACCAGATCATGAACAATATCAACGATATTGGATCCTTGTAACCTTGTTCCTTCAACAATGACCTCGCCTCTATCGGCTCACTGTATGATGGGGTCCTCACTCTATAGATTATAAAGACTTAAGCCTTTATTCCTCAATGTATGTAGGAGACTGTTTTTTAGCACATGTTCGATGTGTTGTGTTCCGTTGTTCTTTGGCTGGTCATCTCTAACGTCGGGGCCAGGTCCTGTGTCGCCATGTTCAGCGCTACTCGCGCTCTGCCTAATAACCACGGGGATCTATGTCGGATTCTTATAATCTTCGTACTCACGAAGAAATTTCTGCAAAGCCTCTTGGTACAAGATCCTTTTCTCATCGGGTGACTTTTCACTGTTTAATAGGGCTAGCAACTCGCTTTCCATTCTTTTAAGCCTACTTTTACGGGGTTCTAGAGCCGTGTCTGGAATATTTGGACTTTGCAATGAAGCATACACCTCGTGCGGAATCACAACCACCTTCTTCATTATATTAAACTAGTCAGTAAAGGACCCAAGACTGAAAATAAAATGGGTAGGAATGATCCTCCACTTTGTACAATAATTCTGTTTTTCTCACCCGCGGTTTGACTTTTATGAGCGACTGCTCGTATTATGTTCTTGTAACGACGAAAGCGAGCCTTCTGAGAGGGTTTCATTGGCACATTACATTTTATAACATTAAGACATATTTCACAGATGCATTTTAAAAAGTCAGAGTCGATATTTTTGACAAACATCTGTTGCAGTGCCCGGGGAAATCGTTGATAGATTTTTATTAATTCACGATATTTCTTCAGCCTATTTGTCATTCTGGAATATACACCGTTTCAGGTTCGCTTGGTGGGAATATATTCGTTCTTAGAAGCACCCTAAACGTGTTTCGCGGGTGAAGATCATAAAGCAAATATCCATAACGCTGGCTTGTGGCTTCTTTATAAACCTCCAAAAACTCCTTACGCTGATTCGGGAACATTTGATTGGCTAATACCCCAATTTGTGACACATCTCTACGTTGTGCGAATAAGACTAGATATCGTGTATTTAGCGAGACATTGCGCATGTATCTATTTTCGAAAAATAGATTCTGATTGATGAAGAATACGCTTATGTTAAGATGGTGGGAGAACACTGTAAATGTCTCGGCAAACGTTTTATCCATTTCCAACATGAGATCGTCAATTACAATAACTGTCTATTCATTACCTTTTAACGAATTAACATCAGAGACACCCTTGTGGAACAAAATTTTATCTTGGTACTCGTTGAACACTGACTGATACGTCGAATAGCACCATATTACTTTATGCACAAATTTTGAGAACATCTCCCCCTTATCTTTAATGATTTTAAGCATAAATACATTTTTCCACATCCTGTAGGGCCAGATATAATACATGTGGAGGGGCTTGTGAACCTGAATTTTTCTACAGATTCCATCTCTAACACGTCACACCCCTAAGTGGGTCATTTAAAAAATATTAAAAATTTTGAGTGCTGTTCCTTATATTTTGTTTTCTTCTTCCACAGAACCGTGAATGACGACGATGTACAGCACCCCATCACCGATATCAGACGAACCCGTTGACCGTGCAGCTACAGAACCCTTCCCCGCTGACGAACCCTCACCAGAGACACCTGTAGCATGCGACAGTTCAAAGCGGAAGCATGATGAAGAACCCTCCACGTCAGGTATAAAGCGTGCCAGGATTGCTCCGGTTGTTAGACACTCAGTAATAGATCCCCAACCATCAACGTCTTACGACACAACCCCCACAATAGTATCTTCCTCAAATATGCCCATTGTTCAGTTCCGGGTACTTCCTCCACAACAGCCCCCCACAATAGTACCTTCCTCAAATATGCCCCATTGTTCAGTTCCGGGTACTTCCTCCACAACAGCTTCTCATACTGTGGAGGATGGTATAACATTCATGTTGGTGCGCACCGCTACACCCACCCCTACCCTGACTAGAAATCGGTACGTGGTCAGGGTTGACCCTGGATCCCTCTACACCAACGGACTACGGCGCGTAGTTGAACGTATTGTGGAGTTTGCCCTTCAGAACCGCGACGAACGTGAAGTCCGGACGAGGTTATCCTTCAGGTTCGGGTCAGATGAGGGGGACGATTTTTGGGTGGTAATACCGTTCAGACGTTTGGCGGCTGTAGATACAGACTATATCTTGGGGCGTATAATGCTAGCCTCTCAAAGTGGTACATCCTTCAATATGGACAACTTCATGGTAGATATTGACAGTGTATTCCGGGTTGTGGGTCATAGTGCCACACCTTATACTCTTAATTTCAATTCTCCGGTTATTAACAGAAAGCATTTAAACGTCGATCGTGGTTGTGTTTTATATCAATAATTTTAGCTCATATGTTCACTGTGCTAAATACTTGGACGCAAAAAATTTGGCTGCCCACGGTTGTGCAGCGTGCCCGTAAATTGGCTTCAAATTGTAAGCTTGAGTTTGAGTCTAATATGGGTCCTGAAGAGCTGAGAAGGGTCGAGCAGGAATTGAATGCACGTATAGTCGTATTTGGAATGGATGATCATCATAGGACTGTGTATGTTTTTAAAAGCAGCGTGAGAGATCGTGCAAGACCTCTACTTATTTTAGGATTGTCAGAAACATCGTATTTCCCCATCCGTAACATAAGGGTTCTCTACGCCAGTTATGATAAAAGTCGAAAGTATGGAAGGCATCAAGATTTGTGTAAGGGTTGTCTCGAGTTTGCTGATGATATGGTGAAACATTGTAAGGATTGCTACATGGTATGTGACCAGTGTAAAAGCCCAAAATGTGAAAGTCAGGTAGTTGAAATCGAGAAGAGGGAATGTAATGTGTGTAAACGTACATTTTTCAATAATAAATGCTTTGAACTCCATAAATCAAATGGCACTTGCTGGAAAATGAGGATTTGTAAGTGCGGTATGTTTCACATGATGGATAATTGGGAGAATTTCAAACATAAATGCGATGAAATTCATTGTTCTACATGTCATGAAAAATATAAGGCGGATGGAGTGAAGCATGTATGTTATATGAACGATGCTAAACCTAAAAATAGTCCTTGTATAACCGTGTACTACGATATACAGTAGAAACTTACACGAACGTTGAAACCAAAGAGGTCATTCCACATTTACTCGTAAGTCAGACTATCTTTGATGAGTGCATGGAGATCGAGTGTGATGAGTGCCACAAATGTGGAAAACGGACAAACGTTTTTAAAACGAATGCACACGACAGCCCTGTGAAACTCTTTGCGTCCTATATTGTCAAATTAGCGGACAAGTTCAAAAAAATGACTGTGTATGTTCTTGCCCATAACGGGGCGAAATTTGACACACAGTTCCTTTATAAGGAGCTGCTTGAACACGAGTCGTCTGCGATATTTACAGGTGATCCCTTGAAAAGGGGCAAGAAGCTAATACAGATGCAGATAAGAGGTAATGTACAGTTTAAAGACACCCTGCTGTTCACACCTTGTAAATTAGCAAAGCTGCCCAAGGTCATGGGCGTAGCCGCTGAAGTTTCAAAAGGGTATTTCCCTTACACAGTCCTCACCAACGAAACTTTGAATTACGTAAGGCTACCTCCACCCAAACATTACTTTAACTACACCAACATGAGTGATAGTGAGCCTGAAGATTTTGACCGCTACTACAACAGTTTTAATGAAGTTAATCCATACAGTATAGCCGATGAATGTGAACGTAATTGCGTGAATGACGTACGTGTACTTAGAGTATGCTTTCAAGCCTTTAGAAGGATGTACATAACCCGTTTCAAATGCGATCCGATGCAAGTCGCGACCACGCTCGCATCATTATGTTTTACAGTGTTCAAGAATAACCTCATGCCTAAAGAAACCTTAGCAATCATTCACAGAAACAAGCCCCGCAGTTATGGGCACAAGGCTATTTACTGGCTCATACACTTACAGCAGCAGACCTGGGTATATACAAAACATGCAAGCAACACAGGTGAAGTACTCGTTAAGGTCAATGGTCGTGTTTTTTGGGTTGACGGCCTAAGTGATCCAGCCACTGGTGAGAAGTCTGTGTATTCCTTTAACGGCTGCTGGTGGCATGGATGCCCGCGCGCTGGAGGTGTGGAGGTTTCAGAAGCTACCCAACCTTTTCACACCATATATAAACGCTCTTTTGAAGGATAATGTCGAAGCATCAGGATATCCGCGAGGGGTTGATACCGAAGATGAAAAAACGGCTTATATTCAGCCTTACCGTGCCCATAAAGGTATACAGCTTGACCGATCCCAAATTGTTAAGAATCCTGGCAAGCGCTTTAGTGTAAAGTTGTGCCTAAATAGTCTTTGGGGGAAATTTGCACAGAATACCGGGAAAGGGAACGTTCATTTGGCACAAAGTTACACTAAAGTCTGGAATTATACCAACGCTCCCGATAAAGAGGTTATGGAGATCGTGAATGTAGGTAATACTTACATAATAAAGTACAATATCACCCAACTGGCCACAGATACCTCACGGGTTACAAACATACCTGTAGCCAGTTTCACAATGGACTACGCCCGCATCAAACTTTGGGGACTATTGCACTCTCATGGACGGAGGGTGTTGTACGCTGACACAGATAGCGTGATATTCACAGCGATGGAAGGTGAATTCATGCCTGCTATTGGGGAGTTCCTCGGAGAGCTAACTGACGAGATCAAGGATGAGTATGGTGATGGTGCATACGCAGACTCGTTTGTGTCAACAGGGCCAAAAACCTATTGGGTACGGGTGAGGGTAGGGGATGATATGGAGTATATCGTGAAGACTAAGGCTATCACGCTTAACCATGCGAACCGTCGAAGCGTTAACTTTGACTCGTTGAAGGATCTAGTGTGCTTGGAAGATAAGGGTGACCAGCTACCCCAACTGACTGTGGGGACGCACAATTTTCGGACGCAGAAACTGGGTATGTGAAGGAACTTAGGGGCACGAGGTATGCCGTAACACCTATAGGAAGCGTTACCAGGTGCCTGGTACCTATGATACCGTACCCTTTGGTTACCTAAATCCTTGATTTATTTACCGTATATATATATATATATTATATATATATATATATATATATATATGTATTGATATGTTTATTTATCACGTATTTTTGTTTCAATTCAGGTTTTATTTTCTCCTTTGCGTGTGTGCGTGTGTGTTTACAGTAAGAAGCTAAGCTCCGCCCACTGTAAGATCGGCAACGTGACTCCTGCCACTACCTGAGCATATCTCTATCCCTGCGTGCTCAGTTGACCTCTGCATACACTTGAATTCAGACGTGTATTCTCTCGCGTAGAAGAAAAATAGTAATGGCTACCTTTAATATTGGGTGTTCAACATTTATGAAGTGGTATTCGGCAAAGTGCCAAGATGTGGTGGATACTGAAAAACTCCCTATTCCCCCCTCCTTTAATACTTTTAAGGCTACATTGAGCAGTGCGAAGGATCAAGATGTTCAAATACTCTACGGGTATTCTGGCGAAGGCATTGTAGGATTTTGTAGTACAAACGATGTATTGAAGTATGTTGTAGACCTAACCTTTATAAAGGCTCACATATACCGCGAAGTAGAAGAAGCAACACGTTCAGAAGATAAGCAACAGTTATGGATAGTTAGTCTTGCTGATGAGTTGTGTGACAAGCGGTATTATGTCATGTTACATCATACCGACTAATCGTACCCTACGGTTGAGAATGCAAATCTTGTCATCATGGAGACTCTTAAGTATTTTTACCACTATATTAATATATATCATGACGAGGTTTGTAGTGAGGTTGTGGCTAATTTGCTGTGTGAGTTTTTAACAGACTTTAGAGACGAGTATCGCTTGTTAAACATAAAGGATAAATATGGATATATGTTTCTCTCAAACAGTGCACCGGATTGTGAAGAATGTTAAGTTTGTGGAAATGAATGTCTGGCGAGTGATAAAACATTAAAGCCGGTATTGCTTCATGTAGCGGAAAATTCTGTTTGTCCAAGGGCACAAGTGTTCGAACAAGCCCGTACACGCTTCAGCAGTTTATGGTGTGACTCGCTCCCCCCAGCGAGCCGCCCACCCGTGTACCTTACGAAACACACGAGTTCCAACAAACCAGTACAAGTTTCATCAGCGTGACTCACTCCGCTCGTCGAGCCAATCCGTCCACCTGTGGCCCATAGTGATCTCAGAGCTTGAACCGAGTGGATGTGCGAATACGAAGGAACTTCCTTTGAGAAGCATTCTCAACGCCTCGTACGATGTCTCCGTGACGAAGTCATTGCGCGTGTTCAGGGGTGAAACCGGCACCATTAACTATGTACTTGAAACGATTTGCAGGCAAGCAAACTCTGGTAAACGTAATGTTATTTATTTAAGTGTTGAGGAGATGAATAGAGTCTTCGTGATTGATGAGAAGTGGGGAGAGGACCATTATAAAATACCTGCAGGTGTAGGTACAAGAAGAGAGCAGATTAGTGACGCCCCCTCATATGCCGTTGTTTGCACGTTGTGTATAATTAACGAACAGCCATGCATTGATATACGACTGATGTGGAAGATTGCATCTGATAATAATGTTCTTGTCCCTACGCGAAACCGTTTCATCCTCGACAGAATGTTTGAAATCGTCGGATTCCGCAAGCAGAAGCCTACATTAGACGCTCGCGTTACGGATATGATTTATTTTGACACGGTTCTTGAATAAGCATACATCGCTCTGCTCGACGGATTTATCGAATGTAGGAATGAACAAGGCAAGAATGCTCTAAAGCTGGATCCATATTTAAAAGGTTTAGATTCTTCGAAATATCCTGAACTTTGGCACAAAGCACTTGAGCGGTACAGGGCAGAGCTTGCCTACACTGTTCACCCTGAAGAGCTGTACCTCTATACAATGAATAGCTGTCGTTACGACTTGGAAGATTATTTCAATTGCCACTATGCAGAGTGAAGAAGAGTTCACATTTGAAAAGCTCGGGACGGTAAGAAAAAACCCTCGATTGAAAAGGCGTGTTTATAAACTTGTAGTTAATAATGATGTTGTGGTTAACGATGACCTCTTTGTGCGTGCTTTTGATTGTATTCTAAACGTGTTCAAAGATAAGTGGGCACAAAAATAGTATTGAACGATATGAAAGCCATTTATATCGAGTATAGGCGTCCGTATAACTTAAACGGTGAAGTGTTGCTTGGACGGTTTTAACGTGTTGTACAAAGTAATAACGATATGAATGTAGACTCGATTACGTGTGAGTTTAGCGTTTTGCTCCGTAGAACATAGAGTATTTTGATGTATTTTTATTTATTTAATTGTATATATATATATTTATTTTTTTATTTTTTATTTCTTTCCTCTACTAATATGCAACAGATTATACGTTTCGTATATTATTATTTTCAATGTATTTAATTATTTAATATAACCCATGGAACATAAAGTATTTTGATGCATATTTATTTATTTAATTGTGTATGTATATATATATATATATTTCCTGTACTAATATGCAGTTGATTATACGTTTCGTATATTATTATTTTCAATATATTTAATTATTTAATATAACTGTGTATATATATTTTTTTTCCTGGACTAATATATTGATAGTTATACGTTTTGTATAGTATTGATTATATATTTCTCGTTCTTATTTCTTATGCTATTATTATTTTTTTATCATATATATTCCATTGTATATTTATTATATATTCATCGTCCGTATTTCTTAAGCTATTATCATTTTTTATCATATATATTCCATTGTATATTTATTTTGATATATTCATCGTTCGTATTTCTTATGCTATTATTATTTTTGATGATATATATTCCATTGTATATTTATTTTCTATATATTTCTGATTCCATTAATTCGTCTAAATAAACAGAATGATGTAATGGTGTTTTATTTAATTCTTTTGTTTGTATACGGCATTTAACCCTCTGTTAGTCTTCCGGGGTATTTTTGGACCCCATTAAAATAATAACAATTGTCTTCAATAGATGGCAGCACTTACCGTGTTGAGGTTCACAGTACCTTTCTGTTTCCTACAGCTGAGTGTTGAGGTATAGGCATCTTAGTCACCCACCAGCAGCGAAAGGAGGAGTACGTCGATTCTTGTGCTTGGGGTCCAGCTAGACCCCAGAAGACCAAACTCAGGTATGTTTTTTCTTTAAGTACTTTGGTAATATTTTAGTAAATATTTCATATATTCAATCATTTTAATTATATTTTATAACAATTATAAAATATAATATAACAATAATATAATAATATATATATAATAATAATATTATAATATACATATAATAATATAATAATATATAATATAATATAATATTAATATATAATAATAATATAATAATATATATATTTTTTTTCAGTTGTCAGCATGGATAGTGACAGAATTTTACAACTACTGGATGAAGCAACGAGTGACGAGATCGTGGATGAGGTGTCATCGGATGAAGTTGATAATATAGAAGAAAGCGCACATGAATCTCAAACGGAACAAAATGAAAATACTAGTGAAGGCGATGACGTAAGTGAGACAAGTAGTGAAGAGGAGGATAGGTTGCGTCAACCCCAAGGGAAGAGAGCCAGAACTGACAATGCATGGGTAGGGAAGGATAAAGTTACCATATGGAGCAAGGAAGTCCCTACCAGGACAGTGCGCACTCGTGCTCATAATCTGTATAGTGGTGTGCCAGGGCCAATTGGACAAGCCATAGGGAAAGTGTCACCTTCAGATACATTTACATTGTTTATCTCTGATCCTATTTTAGATATCTTGATGGAGAGTACAAATGCTAAGATTGAATCAGTTGCACCAAATTATGCTGATAAAAGTAAAACACGGCCTACATGCAAAGCAGAAATGAAGGCATTTCTGGGACTTGTGATGCTAAGTGGTATGTATAGGGCTAATAGGATGAATCTGGATGATTTTTGGTGCACAGATGGTACTGGTATGCCATTGTTTCTGGCTTCCATGTCAATGGTTAGGTTTAGGTTTTTATTGGCCAATCTAAGATTTGATGATAAAAGCACTAGAGATACACGAAGGACATCAGACAAGTTAGCAGCCATAAGAAAGTTATATGGTTTGTTTGTTGGGGGTTGCAAAGCTAATTACTGGCCTACAGAATATGTAACAGTGGATGAAATGCTGGTTGCATTCAGAGGTAGGTGCTCTTTTCGGCAGTATATCCCAAGCAAGCCTGCAAGTATGCATCATGATGATGCAGTTGACCCCACATAAAAGAAACCTGAATTAGTATTGTTTTATAACAAAACCAGAGGTGGGGTTGACATGGCTGACCAACTCTGTGCATTGTACAACTGCGCGAGGAACAGAAGGCGGTGACCATTGACAGTGTTCTTCCAATTGCTGAATATAAGCTGTGTTAACTCCTATGTTATACACAAACATAACAGCACACATCCACTCCCTCGGCGTAAATTCATCAAAGAATTAGCAATTGACCTCGTAAAAGAACATATGCAAATGAGAATGGATGCAAAGTGTGTAAAACAAAGAGTCAAACAGAATATAGCCAAAGTGTTACCAAAAGCTGGACCATCACAGACCCCTAGTGTAGCTGCAAAAGGTCGCTGCCATTGCTGTAACAGGTCCGATGACAGAAAGAGTAAAATGAAATGCAGTATGTGCATGAAGTTTGTGTGCAAGCAGCACTGTGTAACTATGAATGTATGTGAAAGATACAATGAGGATGAGTCATTTCATGATGACTAACTTAGCCTAGTTCTCACTTTCACGGTTGTCGATGCCAGAAGCCAACGGTTTGAATCCGTGATTATCCATGCTAAATCCCTTGGGGGTCCGTGGGGATGACCGGGATAATCCGGCAATATCCCTCGCAAGTCCGGGGCCTCGTTTGAACCGTGGCCCGATTTTCAAAATGTTTGAAAATTTCATTTTTTCCGTCATCAACCTTGACAAACCCTGGAAATCCGTGGCATAACCGTAGAAGCCGTGACATATCCGTAGCATGTCCGTAGCATAACCGTCGTTATCCGGCATTATCCGGGACTAGAAATGGGGTCACGGAAAGTGCCGGAAGCCGCCGGAAAGTCCCGGAAAAGCCACGGATATTCGAGGGAAAAGCCACGGACACGCCAGGGATACGCGACGGTTGTCCGAGGGATGACCTAATATAGAAGTCATTTTGACCTTGTCACGGACAAGCCAAGGTTTGACAACGGATATGCCACGGTTATACGAGGGAATCGCTACGGGTATGCAACGGATATGCAACGGTTATGCTACGGTGTCACGGTTTTTCGAGGGTTATGCTACGGTGTCACGGTTTTTCGAGGGTTATGCTACGGATATGCAACGGTTATGCTACGGTATCACGGTTGTTCCAGGGTTGCGCTACGGATGTGCGACGGTTATGCTTCGGTTGTGCATCAGCCTGTCAGAAGTAAATATTTCATTTTCAAACTATATTAGTGACAGCCAGAACGATAATGCCTAAACCCAAGCCAACAGGGACTTTAAATTTAGAATTATGTGATATGTAATATTTTGTAATATAATTAATTATGTGATATGTAATATTTGGTAATATTTAGTATTGATATTAATTTGATTTATAATAGCATTATTATTATGCTATATTGCACATGTAATTATGTATATACTTATAAAGCTAGTCAAGTGCAGTTATATATATAAAGTGTGCCATTTTAAGGTGCCAAGTTATTATGTACAAGTGCTATTGTATTGTGCAATTATTAGTTTAAAATGAAGGTGCCAACCTTTTTTTTTTTTTCATTTTTTTTTGTCCTACAGAGGGAAGACTAACTATGGATGTCATTGATGTACACTTTATTTTGTTTTGTTTTGTTAATAAATGTAAGTTGAAATGACTTGTATTTTACTTGTTACAGGATTATTTTACCAGAAAAAAGACAGAATTTTTTTTGACTGCAATTAAACAAATGAAAAAAAATCAAAGAAATTGAAAAAATCAAACAGAAATAAAAATATTTTCCCCCTCCCCCAATAAAAAAAAAAACAACAGCATTGTATTGGCATTGTATTGGATTGCATACTCTTTTGGGAGTCTGTGGTTGCCCCTGAAAAGGGTCTTTTTTGGTCTTGGTCTTTTTCTTGAATTTTTTTATTTTTTTTCTTGTGGCTCATATCATCTTGTCTTGCCATGGCACACTTCCAGCTGGTGAGTTGTAGTATCCACAGAGGTAGTCTCGCTGTAGCTTGGCTGCCTTCACAGAGGTATTTCCAGGGAGGTTCTCCAGTCCCACAAGAGCTCCCAGGTAGGGTTCTTCTCTCCAGGAACCAGGGATTATTTCGTGGGTCAGTGGATCTTCTCTGTCACTTTCAAGATTAGCTTGGACTGGGTTCCTCACACTGCTCAAGTTGTGTAACACACATGAAGCCATCACTATGGTTTCCACATTCCTTGGTAACTGGTGCATGGTGGTCAGCAAGCATCTAAATCTGAAATTTGAAATTTGAAAACAAAGGTTTAAACAGTTTGAATACTTGTTCAATGAAATACAAAGTCACAATATACAATAACTATGAAGTACAAATTGGCAATATGGATTTATGTGTTATGCGTACCTGTTAGCAAGGATGCCAAAAGCATTCTCCACAACCCGTCTTGCCCTTGACAATCTGTAGTTGAAGATATGTTGTTCCTTGCTCATTCCTCTATGGGGATATGGCTTCATCATCCATGTTCTGAGGCCAAAGGCATCATCACCCACCAATGCATAGGGAATGTCCTTGTCATCTCCTGGTAGGGGCTCTGGGTCTGGTAAGCCAGCATATCCCTCTTCTAAGGCCTCACCAAGGGAACAGTCTCTGAAGACCTTACCATCTGAAGCACTTCCATTTGCACCCACATTGATGTATAAAAATCTGTAGTTGGCATCCACCAATGCCATCAGCACTATGGAATGGAATTTCTTGTAGTTGAAGTACATGGAACCATCATTCGGGGGGCATTTAATGGCCACATGCTTCCCATCTATAGCTCCACATGTATGGTGAAAGTTCCATCTGTTGGAGAAACCTTCAGCAACTTGCTTCCATTCATCAGGTGTACTAGGACAGGCCATGACTTCCTCAAGGTACTCCTGGATGATGGCCTCACAGGTCTCTGGGATCAGGTTGCTGATGGTGTTGTGTGCCACACGGAAGTTGTATGAGAGGCTCTTGTATGAATCCCCACTAGCCATGTACCTGAGGGCTATGGCAAGACGAAGTCCAGGCTCTAGGGCTTTCCTCATGAAAGTGTCCTTCTTTTCAAGCTTTGGCCCCACACGTTCCACCAGCTCTTAAAACAAGTCAGGGGTAAGCCTCAGGAGGTTCTTGTAGCCCCTTCTATCTTCTCTGTGGAGCTCTGCTAACAGTTGCTCATACTGTCCATAGAGGACCCTCCTCTGCAACCAGGGTTTCACCCAGACAGACTTCTTCCTCCTGGGGGGCTTTCTTCTTGACATGGTCATCATCATCTGTAGCTGGAGGGAAGCTGCAGCCAAAAGCAGGGCTTCTTCTTCCTCCAGCAGAGACTTCACTAAGAGCTCTTTCCTCCTCGACAACATGATGCAGAATGAGCAAAGTAGGGCTGGAGGTCCAAATATATAGGTTTGGGTGGAAAAACCGTGGGTGACCGTGGCACAACCTTGGGGGCACCGTAGCACAACCGTGATGCCGTAGCATGTCCGTGACGGACCGGGGTTATCCGTGACACAACCGTGGGTCTTCCGTTGCCCCACCGTGGGCACCGGAGCGTGCCTTCTAAGCCAACTGGCTGTTTAAGTCAGAATATGTGCTTTAGTTAAATAAATAGCGCAATCTGGCAACTCAACCTGTACACTGAACATGCCATTTACGCCTTCTAATTCAACTGGTGGGTTGAGCCAGAATATATGCTTTAATTAAATAAATAGAGCAAACTGGCAACTCAGCCAGATAAGCCAACTGGCTGATTAAGCCAGCTGGCTGATTAGGGGCCCTATAAGACAAAGGCCGCTCGGCTGAAGTCTTAATATGCGCTTGGCTCCTGCCAGGCGAACATCTCTCTTCCTCTCTCTCTCTCCTCCTCCTCTCTTTCTCTTGGGGGATAACTCCGCCTCCAAGTTGCATAACCCCTTGTTGCTCTTGCAACATTCCCCTCTCCCATTTGTTGCATAACATATTGCAACATTCATCCCTTTGTTGCAGAACATCTTGCAACATTCCCCTCCCCCTTGTTGCATAACTTATGCACCATTTCCTTTGTAACATTGATCAACATTTGCAATTGTATTGCATTCTCTCCTTTTGCGCCCATACTACTTCGGCCTTACAATGAAAGACGAGTCAAGTTGATAGTTTTAATAATTATTTTTCTACAGCCTCCTTTTAGGGATATGCACTTAATCCAATGTTTTTCCATCTTTTGAATACCGTTCAAAAAGAAGTCTTCATTTTGGACCTCTAACCAGGCATTTACAGCTGACAAGACTTCATCATCGTCCAAAGATCTCTGTCCACGTTGGTGTTCTTTTAATTTGGGAAACATAGAAATCATTGAGAGCTAGGTCCCGCGAATATGGAGGGTGACCAAGCAGTTCGAAGTCCATTTCTCTGATGGCAGCCATCGCAGCTGCAGACTTGTAAGCAGGAGCACTGTCCTAGTGAAACAGAACACCTCGACTGAGTTTCCCTCGTCGGTCTTGCTTGATGGCTTCGCGTAGTTTTCTCATTAGCCGTGCATAGTAGCCACATGTAGAGGTGGCTCCTTTATGAAGGTAGTCAATGAGCACAACTCCTTTTGCATCCCCTAGGCACGGTTTGGGTCTTAGCATTACGTCAAAAACGATAATTTTGAATACTAAATTAGAAGAGATTTGTGCTGAGGAAAATTTACCCTTCGTAAAGCTGTGGTCAGAATTCAGTGACTCTAGCCTTTTTATTAAAAGATGGGGGTGCATTTTAATGAAATAGGTAAGGCTAGGCTAGGTAGGTTAATTGACGAAAACGTTCGAAAACTGTATAGGTCGAAGCCTTCTTTAAACATTGTGGATCCGGGAAACGCGGGCTTCACGTGAAAAATAGTTTAAAACGCCGGCCCGTGGTAAAAAATAACTTGACGTCTTTTATTTTAACGCGCGTAGTATTAGAAATAAATTAACGAATTTAAGGCGATAATTTATTCCGGCAACTACGATATAGTTGCTATAACCGAAACGTGGTTAAATACCGTGACTTGGGACTTGTTGGGGGAACTTGACATAGCGGGTTTTAAACTTTTTGCTAATGATAGGTTACATAGGATTGGTGGAGGCGTTTTGCTGTACATTCGTAATTCCCTTAGGGCTATCGAGGTTAAGATAGATTTTCCTGCAGCAATTAATGCGATGTGCGTTGAAGTTAGGGCGCGTAGTCTTACTTTCAATTTTGTTGTCGTTTATAGACCTCCCGTTCAACCCCTCGATACCGATACTAGATTTTACACACTTCTTGGTAACTTTATTAATAATCGGGATAGTATACTTGTCGGAGACTTTAACTGCCCTAATGTTAATTACGACTTTTACTGGTAACGATGAGAGTTTGAGATTGATTGAGTTCATGGAAGATAATTTTTTACGACAGAGGGTTACCGAACCAACGTGCGGTGACAATATTTTAGACGTGGTGATGACGAACGGTGAAAATATAGTCGAAGGTTTAGAAATAGGCGAGAGTTTAGGATGTAGTGATCATCAAATTATTAAGTTTAAGTTACTGATAGAAAACACTAAGGATAGTAACGTAATAGAAGTCCATGATTTTCGTAGGGCCAATTTTGATAATGTTGCGGATAAGATGAGAGTAGTGGACTGGGATAACTTATTTATGGGTAATGACGCAAATTTGCATTGGGAGACGTTGAAAAATAGTTTCTTGAATATTGAAAGGGAGTTTATTCTTCGTAGGCCCAAGCGCGCTAGAAATCATGGTAGGCCTAAGTGGTGGACTAGGGAAATAGGCGAGTTCATAAACGAGCGTAACAGAGCTTATAGACTTAATAAGCACAATGGCACGGTAGCTAATGTTAATAGATATATCGAGCTTAGACTTCAGGTTAAAAGATCAGTTCGGAATGCTAAGTGTAACTTAGAGATACTTACAGCTGCGGATAGTAAACATAACCCCAAAAAGTTTTTCGATTACGTGAATAATCGTAAGCCGATAAAAGATAATATAGGCCCTCTCGTGGACGCTAAAGGCAATTTGACTTCCGACGCTCAGGCGATGGGGGGTATTTCTAATAACATTTTTGCGACAGTTTTTACCGTAGAAGACGTCAATATTGTCCCCGATGTGGACGATATCGTTCCATTTAGCAGCGAGACTATTTTGGATGAAATAACTGTTTACGAGGGTGAGATCGCGCACTATATCGATAGGCTAAAAGTTAGCAAAGCTCCAGGCCCTGACGCGTTTTATCCTAGACATCTGAAAGATTTTAAAGACGTTATCGTAGGTCCCTTAACGAAGATTTTTAATCAGTCACTGGAAACGGGGATTATTCCTGAAGACTTTAAATTAGCTAACGTCACGCCCATTTTTAAAAAAGGCGACCGCACAGTAGCTAGCAATTATAGGCTCATTAGCTTAACGTCAATTGTCGGTAAACTTTTGGAATCCGTAGTTAGGGATCGTATCATCGATCACTTAGAAAGTCGCGATTTGATTAATAGTAGTCAACATGGGTTTCGACGCCATAGATCTTGTTTAACTAATTTGTTAGAATTTTATAACGAAACAGTACGCGAATACGATAGGCATAGTGCGGCTGACGTTATTTATTTAGATTTTAAAAAAGCGTTCGATACAGTTCCGCATAGAAGATTAATTGCAAAGGCTAAAGCGCACGGTATACGCGGTCAGGTAGCTAACTGGTTAGAGGAATGGCTTCGTGCTAGAAAACAGAGGGTCGTTGTTAATGGTAGTGAATCGGGGTGGTTGCATGTAGGTAGCGGTGTCCCACAGGGTTCAGTGTTAGACCCATTGCTATTCGTAATTTACATTAACGACATAGATGTAGGATTGACTCGTAACGTGTCAAAATTCGCGGACGATACTAAAATAGGCGGTAAGGTTGTCAATGAGGACGATAGATATAGGCTCCAAGACGATGTAAATAGGATTATGGAGTGGACGGATAAGTGGCAGATGCAATTTAACGTAGACAAATGTAAAGTTTTGCATCTAGGTTCTCGTAACAATAATTACACGTACACGATGGATAATAGACAGTTAGCGAGCGTTGACGAAGAAATAGATTTAGGCGTACGCGTATCTAAGTATTAAAAAGTTAGGAACCAGTGCCTGGAGTCTTGTGCAAAAGCTAATAGGTTGTTAGGCTTCATAGCGCGTAATTTCGAATTTAAATCGAAGAATATTATATTGCCCCTTTACAAGTCCCTCGTCAGGCCTCATTTGGAATATGCCGTTCAGTTTTGGTTCCCGTATTTGCGTAAGGATATTGACAGGTTAAAAAATGTTCAGCGTCGTGCCACGAAACTAATTCCGTCATTGCGCAACAAGCCTTATGAAGATAGAATTAAAGAGTTAGACTTGCATTCACTCGAAACTAGGAGATTGAGGGGTTTGCTTACTGAAGTTTTCAAAATCGTTAATAAAATCGCTAAAGTAAATTTTGACAAACTGTTCACTTTCGATAATAGCAATACTCGTAATAACGGATTCAAGTTGCGTGACAGACGTTTCATTACGATATCGCTAAAAACTTCTTTACCTTTAAACTAATTGATAAATGGAATAATCTTCCCGCCCATGTCGTGAACTCTACCAGCGTTAATATGTTTAAGAACCGTCTAGATAGGCATTTTAAAAATATTAACGATGTTTAAAATAAAAAAAACAATTAGCAACAGGAGCTCTGGGGGTGGTGGTCGAGGATGAGTCTGTTGACGTCTAATGCCAGCTTGTGACATGCCAGCGTGTGATGCCAGCAATAAAATTATTGTTAAAAAAATAGACTGACACGAACGTAGATGTAGCTCGTACCGTAAACTAACCCACTTTTTTTTATACTATACCTACTTTTTTTTTCTCTCTCCTTACTTGCATGTCTGTAATTCTCTTTACTTGCATGTCTGTAGTTTGCATGGTATGACAGTGAGATAAGACTGTTTGCATGGTTTGTAAGCGTTCTTATTTTACTTCTTTTCATCTTTCACCCCTTTCCTATTCTCTTCGACTATTTTTCCGACTTGTCGGCAGTGGCCGGCGGATGATGATGGGGAGTCTTTCTTTCTCTTTTTCTGAATGAATGTTAACCCACGAATGATAGGTTTTGCTACTTACTTAACCCCTTATTCTCTTCTTTTAACCCCCTCCTCTTTCCTTTCTCTCGGGATAACCTTAGAGAGGACCTTAGGGTCTTTGTTAACCTTAGCTTCTGTAGATCTGTAGAAAACGAAACTTCTTGGGAGTTGGTGAAGACGGGTGTTTCCAAGGCATGCTTTGCTGTTTTGACTCTGGATCGAAATGATGAATCCATGTTTGATCCACAGTAATAAACCTAGATACAAATTTTTCTGGATCTTGCTGGAAAAGGTCCAAGCATTGTCTTGATATTTGAACTCGAGTTCTCTTCTGGTTGTCAGCCAACATTCGTGGCACCCTTCTTGCAGACACTTTTTTAAGCTTTAATTTCTCTGTTAATATTGAATGTGTGCTGCCAAATGAAGTGCCGAAATCCTCAGCTATAAATCGAACACTAAGTCGGCGATTATTCATGACAAGATCATTGACTTTGTGGACATTTTCTTCAGAAGTTGATGTTGATGACCGTTCAGACCGTTCATCATCTTTGATCGATGTGTTGCACAGTTTGAATTCCGTACACCAACTTTTAACAGTAGAATAAGATATGATGTTAATTTGATCTGAAAATACGCATTATATCTAGGTCAGGCCGAGAACTTTTTGATCATTCCTCATATATGAAGCTTAAATTTGAAGAAAGGTTTCTCTGTCTTGCACAAGTCACCACTCAGCCCCATACACTTATTCAAGGTACGAGCAGTTCGCCAAGTATATAGAGGGTCGACGTACTGACGAGGCTTCCGTCTGGGGTCCATTACTAGTGGCAGCGACAATGTTCTGTGTTATCACAATCAATGTGTAGTCAAAGTTCAGAAAGGATCTCTTCGGTTTGACGGCCTGTAATACTTTTTAACATTACTTGTTTTTTATTGTCCAGTTTTAATCGAGGATTTCAAAAATAACATTCATGTTTTAGAGAAACAAATAGTGAGGCAGTTATATGCAATTTAACAAATTTAAAATATATATTTTTAAACTGTCGTGGGATCTTTTTGGTTTGACGGCGGGCGGGAAAAAACGAGTCATGGCTATGGGACTAGGGCGGATCATGCTATGCATTTTTTTTAAATCAATGGAGAGGGGTGTTCAAATGACATATTTTGGTTTATAGAACACAATTCTGAAGAAAATATTTAATTCTGATAACCCTAACCTACATCATTTTGCAGTTGATTATTATTAAATTGTTGATTATTTTACTATTGTAGTTACCCCAGAATATGTCTTCTCACGTTTTCTATCATGGCTGCTCACGTTATCTCTCATAGAGCGTTGTTCTAACTAATTCATATAAACACATATAATGTAGAAAGAGAAGGTTGGAAGTAAGGGACCCCACCAAATAGGGGGTCCTGATCTACCAGAGCACAAGAGACAGGTGAGGACATTGAAAAGGCAGTGGATGGAAAGGAAGGCAGAGAAAAGGAGAAGGAGCAAGGAGAAAAGTGCTGCAGTAGCAGAGAAGGCAGCCAGGAAGGATGTTAAGAGATTTTTGGCAGATGGTGATGAGGATCTGGAATTGGAGAGCAGTGGTGATGAAGATGAGTTTGTTCCTGAAGTTGAGCTCTTCCCTCAAACTGACCCTGAGCCAGCAGCTTCGGCAAAGGTACAGAAAAACTATGATGAGATTCAAAACATTGCCCTTGCTAGTGTAAGGTATGGCATAGGGCTGAGGCCAACTGCAGCGATAGCAACAGCAGCTCTGATTGACGCTGGAATCATCACAGAAGACAATACAAGTAAAGTGATTGATAAGAGCAAGGTCAAGAGAGCACAGGAGAAGTTGATGAGAGAGCTGGGGGAACAGTTCGAGAAGAAGTGCAGGGAGGAGGGGGGGATCTCTTGCATCCTCTTTGATGGGCGTATTGACCTGACCAATGTGATGATGGAATCTGAGGGCAGTGACCAATCTTTTCCCGCAAAGATCAAGGAAGAACACTATAGTGTTGTTAGTGAGCCTGGCAGCTTCTATCTGTTCCACTTTACCCCAGAGAAAGCAACTAAAGAGGAGTCACATGCGGAGAAGATTGCTAAGGTCCTGTTTGCTTGGCTGAAAGAGAGGGGTTATGATAAGACCTTGTTGGCCATTGGAGGAGACTCAACAAATGTCAACACTGGTGTGAAAGCTGGAGTAATGCGGAAGCTGGAGCTGCACCTGGGGAGAAAGCTGGTCTGGTTGGTGTGCAACCTGCACACTGTTGAACTTACCCTGCGCCATCTCGTTGTTGACCTTGATGGCCCTACTCTGTCAGACAAAAATTATCCGGGCCAATAGGAAAGCTCCTTGATTCTGCTACAGACTTTGATATCAATCCAAACTTCACCCGAATCTCTGTTGGCCCTCCACTGATCAAGCTTCCTGACAAGGTCATTCAAGATCTCTCAACTGATCAATACTATGACTATAAAATTGTCTGTGCAGTCAGGGATGGAGTACTTCCTGCAGGGCTGGCTCTGTTAGAGATAGGACCAGTAAACCACAGCCGCTGGCTCACCACAGCGAACAGACTTCTCAGGCTCTGGGTGTCAAAGCACGGACTTAAAGGAAAGAACCTGAAGATTCTGCAATTCATTGTGGAATTCATCATTGGAGTGTATTACCCATGTTGGCTCAACGTGAAGGTCAAGCACTCCTGGATCGAAGGGCCTAGGCACATCCTCTTTCAGCTGGACTGCCTCAAGTCCCAGAGAAAGGAGGTGCTGGATATTGTGATGCCAACTGTGAGAAGATCTGCTTGGTATGCCCACAGTGAAGTCATCCTCCAAACACTACTCTGCTCTGAGGATCAGAAGGAGAGGATTGAAGGGGTGGAGAGAATCCTGGCCATCAGGGGAGAGGGGGACCCGGACACTCAGCTGGGGGACTCCTCTGTTAGGAGCAGAAGGACACCTGACATCAATTGTGATGCTTCCAGCATCGGTGACTTGATCAGCTGGTCAGAAGGTGTGTCAGAGCCACCTCTCACCTGCTCTCTAAGCACCTCAGAGGTGAAAAACTTCATCAACACCCCCATGGAGGTGCGCAACTGGCCTTGCCACACACAAAGCATTGAGAGGGTTGTTAAAATGGTGACTGAGGCTTCTGCTAAGTACTTCTCACAGGAAAAGAGGGATGGAGGGATCACGGCTCAGGAGACCAGTAGGAAGCTGATGTCCAAGTCTGAGTCAAAGCAGGATTTGTGCAACCTGGCAAAGTTCAAGATGTCAGGAGAATGATCTTTGTAATTATATCCAGTGATATACATGCAGTTCACCTATTAATAAATATATGTAAAGTTGATTTGGCCTTGTCAATATAAATGATTTACCTTATATCTTTTAATATATTATAAAGGGGTTCAAAAGGGTAAAATTGGCAATTTAGAAATACAAAATGATGTACTGTAGGTTAGAGCTATCCTATCCAAAAAAAGAAGCTCATATTTGAATTCCCCATGTAAAAACACATAATTTAGACACCCCTGATGGTAGGATTTCCTTCATTCAGATTCATGTTGTCACCTGAGTACGACCTGCCCTACTACGGGACCGTCAAACTCTAGACTCTACCAACTGGTTAGGTTAACTGAATGCCCAGTTAGGTTAACAGAATGCCCGGTTAGGTCAACTGTACGCCCTTGATGATTGGTTAGGTCAAGTCATGATATTTTCGTTAGTTTACTGTCAAAACAAACGAAAATATCATGACTTAACCAAACCAATCGTTATGAGCGTACAGTTGACCTAAAACTTTCAGGGATTTTGGAATCTTAAAGCGTATATGATATTCTCTAGACTAAAATGTATAACTGCCTCACTATTTCTTTCTCTAAAACATGAATGTTATTTTTGAAATCCTCGATTAAAACTGGACAATGAAAAACAAGTAATGTTAAAAAATATTACAGGCCGTCAAACCGAAAAGATCCTTCAGAAATAATCATTTTAGATGCCTGTATCATTCGTTTCCTTTACAGACGCTCCTGGATTTATAGGTGCAGTGCATGATTCATCAGAAACAAGATGCACCACAAGTTTGTATTTTCTTTCCAAGGGGATATATATATATATATAAATATATATATATATATATATACATAATACACACACACACAGTGTATATGTATATTATATATATATATATATATATATATATATATATATATATATATATATATACATTATATGTACATATGTGTGTGTGTGTGTGTGTGTGTGTGTGTGTGTGTGTGTATGTGTGTGTGTGTGTGCGCTTAATCTCTTAAATTTATAAAATATTCTAATGTTAAAATATATTTTGTTCATATTTTGGATTTTTATTTTCTTTCCTTGGATATGCTTCTCGACATTTAAAATTATGATGCAAACAAGTTCAGTAACACCAATTTCTATCCATTTTCTGTTTCAAAACAAAAATCGTACAAGAAATACAGACACGATCAATTTTTATCGGAAGTCTTTGATATAAAACCCAGAATCAAAGAATCCTATTTAAAAAAGCTTCTCATAAACTATCTCTCCGCATAATCAAAGAAATAGTAAACAGCACTGCAAGGCTAAGCATTTTTCCCCTATTTATTATTATATTATAAATAAGAAAATATATAAATTTAAAATCCTAATAGAGTATGCAAAGCTGTTTACACTTCCTTTGCGCTTTATGATCATGTAATATATTGACTTGTTATCCAATCTACGCGGGAATCAAGTAATAAAGCTGTCAGGAAAGGGTTTTTTTTTTATGAAAATAGTGCGTGAATAATATTATACATATGTAAAATCATCGTTTATTTAAAGCGTACTTTTTATAAATATTATGTATGTAGGTGGCAATGTAAATGAAATGCAAATAAATAAGTTAAAACTAAGTTTATGTTTATGTAAACGAGAGTCATATGAATGCTATAAATAATAATAATAATAATAATAATGATAATATATATATATATATATATATATATATATATATATATAGAGAGAGAGAGAGAGAGAGAGAGAGAGAGAGAGAGAGAGAGAGAGAATCGAAAGCAAGCTTGCAGAAGTCTTGCTCTTCGAGTTGAGGACCTGGTTTGGGAATAGACGCTCATACAGACGGTTAACTAAAGTAAATGGACACGTTCGGTTTTTTCATAGTTTTTGATTTGATAATAAAACTCGCTAAATAAAAACAGATTTATTGAAGCAACATATTCAGAATGGCGTTGCTTTTCCCTTTGCATTATGTAAAGCTGACACACGTTCTGGCATTCTATTGATGAAATTGCTATTTTTTCTTGGGGACAATCATCGTGGTGTCTATTTAACTTTGTCAAACCTCTGTATACGTTGTAGGTAAATTTACGTAGGAGATGATATTTATACCCTGAAATATATGGCAAGGGGATTCTAAATTATCCTGTTATTAATCACTATATATTCTTTAACTCGAAGAACAGATGATTCTAGTCATTTAAGGATTTCATGAATAATTTACGTAAAAAGTGTGTGTGAAACATTTTATTACCTTGGTTTGCTATAATAAATCAGGTCATGTGACGAGTGATAATGTTATCAAATGGCATTAGTTATCTAAGAACATAAAATATACAAATTAATTAAATGATATGATATTCAGAATGTTTACATTTCAAAATAAATATTTAATTATTACAATGTATGCACTACATTATACAATAGTATCCCTTTTTGGAAGATAATTAAGTTCTTCAACTAGCTTCAAGCTAGTTTTAGGTTAAATAAACAAAAGTAAAAATTAGACTGTTTACACTGCAATCCAAAATGAACATACTATAGTGACAGTCGTTCAGGCATAAGAAATATCCGTCTCGTGTTTCTAAGTCCAGAAAGGGAGAGAAACTTTGGTGAAAAATGACTGAATGCAAAGGTAATCTTAAAAAGAAAAGTATTGAAATAATCAATCAAGTTCAAATTCAAATTCATGTACTGTACCAGGAGCCTACACTGTATATACACCGAGAAATACACAAAAATAGATCAGTAAAAGATTTTCTATACCTGTACAATAGAGAACTGCCATTTGCAAGGAGATTATATACTAATTGGCACAATAAGGTTATTTCAACTTTTCAGATAGTGCAGAACAAACATAGCGATTATTTATAATAATAATAATAATAATAATAATAATAATAATAATAACTACGGAAATTCTTAATAGTAATAATAGAGAGCTAAAGTAGGTAATTGTACCTTTCTATATAAATACACAACCCAATTTATTTCGTAGTACATTTGTACCCCAAATCTTGTTATTTTAAAATTACAGTGTGTGTATATATATATATATAATATATGTAAAACAAGAAGTAGAAGCGTAGAAAATACCGTTGGTATACAAGAGGATACAAGAGGATATTATAAATTTGAAAAACGTGCAAGTCCCACCACATTACTGTCTGCAACACCTATGCAAGATATGGGAGGTGCAAATACGGACAAAAATGCCGTTACTACCACCCTCAAAGGAACGCAACAGGTGAACAGGAAAAACGAACATCAAAAAGGGCTACCAATTTTTTAAACGTAGCCAACACAATTCAGCTGCTAAATGCCATCCAGCAAATACAAAGTCAGCTGACAAATACAGAAATCCGAGAGCCGGACAGAAGGCACGCACAAGGCCACTTCATGCGTTGTCGGGACAACAGGTACCGGCAAAGATAAAGAGAGGCAAATTCTCGAAGGACCACAAGACAACGAAATCGGCACCACTATTGGAAAACGAACCGGATGCATGTTAAAATGATAGAGAAAAAATAAAAATAATCCTAGCCAACATTCAGGGCCTTAAATCAAATTATTCCCCGGACAAAGTTTTATACCTGAAAGGACTCATGCAAGAAACCGGAGCAGACTTTGCATGCCTCACGGAAACACATCTAAAGGACTGCCAGGCGAACTGTGAACACTGAGAGTTCTATATTGATAAAAAAGAAATACAAATTGACAATTATAACATCCTCCGAGCCGACAGAACAGTGAGACGTAAAGGAGGATGTGCTACTTACACACGAAAGGCATATGGCAGAAATGACTATAAGTACCTCAAACAGCTATGTAGAATGTGTAGCAGCAAAAGTTGAAAAATTAAATATGGTGCTAATGGTAATGTACAGACTCCCGAACACGCCAACCTCAAAATTTTCTGATTCCATTACAGAGGTAAGAAACTGGGTAAAAGATCTACACTCTCCAACCCCAAATATTTTTCTCTGTGGTGATTTTAATTTACCATTCATAAAATATAAAAGGATAGGAAAAAATATATGCATACACCAGGACAAGGGGGGCACACGGGAAGACCAGGAGCAGGCAAAAATGCTACTAGCTCTGGCTGATGAATTTATGTTAACACAAGAAATAACAGAAAACACAAGAAAAAACAAATGCCTAGATTTGATTTTCACAAACAACAGCAACCTAATTGATAATGTAGAAATATCCCCAACTATAATATCGGATCACAACATTATTGAAAAAAAAACAATATAAAAGCAGCAAGAAAGGAAAGAACACGAACAACAGAAAGAAGCAAATTCGAAATTTTTAATTTTCACTCCAAAGCTATAAACCGGGAAGATGTTGCATCCAGCATAGAAATAATAGATTGGAAATCCATCTTCGAGACCAAGACAAAGGAAGAGATGCTAACGACCTTAGAGGAGAAGACGCTGGAAATTGTGGAAACTTATGTCCCAAAAATACAACAAGGGGGAAAGAGAAGCAGGGTCGAGAGACAAAAGAGGGCATTGTTCCGAGAGAGAATAAGAGTGACTGCAAAATTAAGTTACTGTAAAGATAACAACATCAGAAAAATATTAAATGATAAACTGCAAAGTATCGATGTCGTCATACAGGAATTAATCGAGAAGCATACAGAAAAAGAAGAAGACGACGCTATAGAAGCGACAAAGGCTAACTCAAAGTACTTCTATAATTTTGCAAAAAGGAAGAAAGGAAGTCGAAAAACCATACGACTATTGGACATTTAAAAAACGAAGACAGTGCTTTATCTGATGATCTTCCAGAAATATCCGAAAAATTAAGAGCTCAGTACGAATCATTTTTCAGTATCCCAAAAACTGACAAACTGATGTGCGATAGAAACGCGTTCTTTGAAGAAGAACTACAAGGGGAAAGTATAACGGACTTCGACTTTACGACAAATGATATTACACAAGTATAGGGAAACTAAAAGCACACTGAGCCGCAGGACCGGATAAATGGAATGCCACACCGATCAAAAACTACATGAATGCAATTGCTAAGCCCCTATATCGGATATGGAGACGATCACTAGACACGGGAGAAATACCGGACATCCTGAAGAGCGCGAACATAGACCCAATATATAAAGGAGGAGATCGATCCGAGGCCAAAAACTATAGGTCAGTGTCGCTTACATCTCATCTCACTAAAATATTTGAAAGAATAGTTAGACAGAAAATCTATGGCTTTTTGGAAACTCAGAAATAATTCAATGATAACCAACATGGGTTTCGGTCAAACAAATCATGCCTATCACAACTAATGGAACACCACAACAACATTACTGATGCACTGGAAAGTAATGAAAACTATGATGTAATATACACAGACTTTGCCAAAGCGCTCGACAAGTGTGACCATGGAATCATGATATATAAACTGAAGTATATGGGAATAACAGGAAAAGTAGGGAAATGGATATATAATTTCCTTAGTGAGCGCGGCAAGTCGTTACAGTACAAGGAGCATCCTCATCAGAATCAGAGGTCCTCAGCTCAGTACCACAAGGAACAGTATTAGCTTCACTACTCTTCATAATCATGCTAACTGACATAAATGAGGACATCACCAGAGACAGCACAGTAACATCCTTTGCCGATGACACAAAAATCAGTAGAAAAATAAGAAACCCAGAAGATATAGGATTTCTACAAACAGACATGAAGAGAATCTACAAGTGGACGGAAGACAACAATATGAAGTTTAACACTGAGAAACTTCAGCTGTTACGGTACGGAAAAAGAGAGGACCTAAAATCCATGGAATATTATACCCCAAATGGACAGGAAATTCAGAGAAATTCTGAAGCAAAAGACTTAGGTGTTGTAATGTCTGATGATGCGAATTTGAAACACAAAATAAGATAGCAGTAAACAGAGCAAAGAGAGTAACTGGGCAGATACTGAGAACCTTTAAACGAAGGGATATGAATATAATGATTCCTCGACTGAAAACGCTGATTATACCCAAATTTTAATACTGCTCGGTCCTAACATGCCCATATAAAAAAGAAGACATTAGACAACTATAAGGGATTCAGAGAAGCTTCACAGTCAAGATCAAGGGGTGCAAAGAACTAAATTACTGGGAAAGGTTACGCGAATTAAACCTATATTCACTGGAAAGGAGAAGTGAGATATA
This sequence comes from Bathynomus jamesi, assembly GCA_023014485.1. Taxonomy (NCBI): domain Eukaryota; kingdom Metazoa; phylum Arthropoda; class Malacostraca; order Isopoda; family Cirolanidae; genus Bathynomus; species Bathynomus jamesi. The sequence continues at coordinate 320,798 of JAJOZX010004237.1, forward strand.
CACCATTATTTACACTTGGAAAATAATGGTGAAACTAGTCCCTAATCTTACTCTGAACCCTGTAACTCCCCAAACAACGGTGGAAAGTAGAAAAGGAAGACTGTGTCGTGTTCCCAAATTAAAGGCGAGACAGGGAACATCCTTAACCCTGAAAGAAAATAGTTTTGTTGTGAGAGGACCAAAACTGTTTAACCAGCTGTCCAAAGACCTAAGGAACACGAGTGGGGTTAGAGTGGACATCTTCAAAACAAGATTAGACGCCTGGCTCAGAACAATCCCCGATGAGCCAGGCGTACCTGGCTATATGAGGTGGAGAGTATAAGAAACCAACTCGCTACTTCACCAGGCCAACTCGAGAGGAGGAGCAACAAGCTTGACCTTCGTGAAATGAGGAATCATCGCGCGGAACAGTTGAAAGGTTGAAAGGTATAATTAAAAAGGCACGTCAGAAAAAATTGAGAGGGAATTCCTCATATTCCTTACAATCTGAACGAATGCGCATGCGTTTTGGGGGTAAAAGGAGGAATTTGGAGGGAAGGTAGGAGGGATAAGCTATCAACCGAACGAAAGTAACCAACAATCCATATTTTAGGTTGAAAAGTGCTCCCTTCTTTGGCATTTTAAGGTCTGGGAGGCCATTCTCAAAAAAGAGAAATTGTTGGTTTTTGAGTTGCATGAATAAAGAGAGCAAAATGAGATTTCTCCAATACTCATTCCACGTAATTATGCTCTTCCTGTTTTTATTTATTTTTAGATTTTTTCAAAGAACAAAACACATGCTATTATCTATTTTCGGGTACATTTTCCTACAATATTTTACATTAAACTTTGTTATATATATATATATATATATATATATATATATATATATATATATATATATATATATATATATATATATATATATATATATACACACACACACACATATATATATATATATATATATATACACACACACACACACACATATATATATATATATATATATATATATATATATATATATACTCCTTGCATTGTACTTCGTTGGAAAGATAGGTTTTATTCGTTAAGATTATCATCTGAATTCAACTGCTCAATCTGTTTATAATGTCATAAAAACTCTTCTCCTACATTTGATGTCGAGCCATAAAACGATGTTATTTGCTAAGAATAAAGATGAAAGGCATTAGACATGCAACACTTGTTTCTATTTTCATTGTCTTGTATTAAAACCATTTTATTAGTCGTTTAAAGAAGAACCTTTTATGACATTTTCCAAATTCAAGTTAAAAGGTATTCCTAAAATGTTTCCTTAAAACTTTAAAAGAAAAATAAAACAGTTCATAGAATGTTTAGAAAATAAAGCACAAGAGCTTAATTGTACTTTAGAGAAAATAAAGACTGGTTTAATAGCTTAAAGGAAAGATTTATTAGCTACGTAAAGACCATTAATTCTTTTAAAAAAAGACTCTTACTAGTTATATACTTTGGTTCACAATACCATTGTTTTTCTTTGTTGCATTAAGTTTACTCAATATTTCATAGTCAATCGTAAGAAAAGCTATAAAAAGATGTCTACAGTATACAGTATATATATATACACTGGACTCAATCAGATTTTCTTCAAATTAAAGAAAATATTCTTTTGAGGAGAGATCCTTTTGGAATGGATAAATGTTTCTTGAAATCACCATAATAATATTCCATTGAAACTATTAAAATAAAGTGGTGAAGAAATTTTCTTTTCAGTTATTTATTTTTAAAGGGTATTTTTATCGTATACACTTATATTCAAAGATATACTATAAAATATAAAACAAAACCAAAAGAAAGCACGTGTTTTTTATTAGGTTTTACTTTTTTCTGAGGTTTTTCATTCTCCTTTTCGATATCCTTTCAATGGTATCAGGACAATTGCCCCATGACAACTGCACCCCCGACAACTGCCCCCATGGAACAATTGCCCCCCATCTGTCATCTGAACGCACTAAGACTATCAACGACAGAGACGCAACAGTTTTAAAGATTTAAGTGAACGAACGGCGTCTAATTTACATAGAAACCAGTGTTTGCCTCTTTAGTTAAGGAAATTATTATTTGGAAGGGTATTTTAAAAAACAAAGCAAACACTACTTCCATTTTTGTTAAGTTAAAAAAAATTGGCTGATTACAATAATAATAATAATAATAATAATAATAATAATAATTGTCGGGAATTTTTTCCTCCCAATAATTTAACAGTAAATTATTGGTCAATTGAATGCTCGGTTAGGTCACCTGTACGCCCTTGACGATTGGTTAGGTTAAGTCGTGATATTTTCATTAGTTTTAACGAAAATATCACGACTTAACCTAACCAATCGTCAAGGGCGGACAGTTGACCTAACTGGGCATTCAATAATTTTCCCGTAGGTTTCGATTAATTTTAAGGAACTTTTACCTAATAATTTTTTCTCTCGAGCAGCCGTTTCCGTGTTTTAGGATGGGACAGACAGAGAGAAGATCTATCTCGCACCAACAACTCCTTAGAAGGATGGCATAACCATATGCAAGCTAACATTACTTCATTCCATCCAAATATCTGGCGGTTGTTTGAAGTGTTGAAGAGGGAGCAGACACTGACCAAGATCACCATCAACCAGATGATTGCGGGACAGCCAGCACCACCTAAGCGGAAACGTTATCAAGATTCGACAGCCAGAATAGCAAATCGTACAAGACTTTGAGAACCGCCATGTGTTGGACTTTTTGAGGCGAATAGCCCACAACTTGCAGTTTTACTGTATGATATATATGTCAGTCGATTTTTAAATATTGGTTATGACTGTCATATTGGTTATGACAGATTCCCTGGCAATGGAGGGCAATTGTCCAGGGGAAATTATCCCGTGGGGGCAGTTGTCCAGGGGGGCAGTTGCCCTAGAACCGCTTTCAATCAAGTTGAATTTATTTTATTCCCCGAAACGTTATTTATATATAGCATTCGAATTTTTATCTTACCTCCAGCTTTTATTCTAATATATTCACTGTGAGTGTGTATATGTACAGAAACAAATTTGTAAATTTTTCTACCATTACCGGATTTGACCGGCTGTCACTGCGAGCTCCACTAGGCTTTGTTTCACAAATAGAATGTTTTCGTACCTCTCTTCATTACAGTTTCCTTAAATGAAGAAAAATGAACCGTAAATAAATGTTTGTTCAGTCTGCGATCAAAACAATCCAAATACTCAATAGCTTCATGGAAGATCAATAACATCAGAAAAATTGTCGAGATAAACATACTCATTACATGCAATTACCGTATTTGACGGCTTATAAGACGCACGGGCGTATAAGACGCACCCACATTTTAGCAGGGAATATTTAGGAAAAAAACTTTTGAGTGTATTTAAGCATTTAATGTTTACTCCTACTAATATGGAACATGAACATGAGATCAGCCTAGCAGAAGAAGTCATTTACAATGAAAATATCTTACATCATCATCAGTAGTTATAAATCCAACTTTAATATTTACAATAATTCCTTTTTTAGTTAATTAAAAGAAATAATAATGTAATAATAATAATAAATAATAATAATAATAATAATAATAATGTGTTTAAATAGACAATAAAAATATTTTTAATTCTGAAGTTCGTCTAGGCAGAATTTAGCCTACCGGAGACAACTACTGGGGAATTCATTAGCCTACTGGAGACCGCAACTTCACATATAGGACGAGGGATGATTTTTTGAGCCATTTTTCGGAAAAAAGAGTGCGTCTTATATGCCGTCAAATACGGTACAATCTTACATAAAAACTTGATGACTTTTAATCTCAAAGATTTTGTTTTAAGTATATGCAGTGCATATTAAATAGATAATCATGATAATCATGGGTGATGACCCTATGCCATAAATAATCGAGGATGATGACTGAAGGACGTATGAAATAATCATCCCTGATTAAGTTATGCAGCATTTTTTATCATACTTGCATCTCAGTAATAAACAAATCATTTAACACCAGGTACTTCAACTTTGCGTGTCTCACTAATAAGTATGTTGCATCGTGGGTACATCTTCTAAAGCCCCGTTCATGAAGTTACTCAGTGTGCTATCGATGTAGTAACAAAAATCTATTATGTCGAAGTTCCTTCAGCATAAATGTATTTCGTTCAAGAAAAAGTTCCATCACTTTCAGCAAAATTTTTATTCCACTGAAATGTCCTTAAATGAAAAGGAAGTATGTGCTGCAGTACTAAACACTTAATTCTGTTGAGTTGTCACTTGACAAATAGATCTCAGGGATTTGACATAAAAATGAACATCGGTTCTAAAGAAAATAAATGGTAAAAAAAAAAAATGCTTCAACATTATCCATTACATTGAAAATGCAAAGTTTAACAAAAATCTGGCTTCAGTATATAGAGGGTGTCCCAGAAGACTGGATTCATAGGGAAAATATACATTATATTTTTAAAGTGAAACAAATTCATTTCTAATGTCAGTTTTACTTATTTCAGGAAAGAAAATACCCTGATGGCTCAGTATACCAATCAAGAGAAGGTGGAACTGGTATTGCTGGTTTTTCCCTCATAATGTCAGTTGTTTCACGAACATACCTCCCTCTAGCTTTTTCCAGAAACATGTAGCAATAGCAGTTCCACCTTCTCTTGATTGGTATACTGAGACATCAGGGTATTTTCTTTCCTGAAATATGTGAAACTGATATTAGAAATGGGTTTGTTTCACTTTAAAAATATAACGTATATTTTCCCTATGAGTCCAAACTTCTGGGACACCCTGTATATATATATATATAGATGAACAATGAACAAATCCTATATTCTTATATAATTCATATATTTGTATAAATCCGATTTTGTATAAATCCTTATCTTTATACTATAGTTCTTATATTTATATAATTTTTATATTTAGATATTCATTTTTACATAAGGACTAAAATCGCATAACGCGAGTTTGGATAAAATTTTGATTTGCTTTCTATTTTTGCCAAATAATTGGTGAATTGTTTCTTTTTAAATTACTAAATAATTTTTTTAGATTTAGCTTAATAATGAAACCTGATTAAATTTTGCGATGTTCATTAGCGTTTAGCGTCATTGGACAAAGTGTAACGGATCAAGAGGCACATTTCAGGTTTTGTACAATTGACCTCCCTAAATTCAAAAATGAAAACAACATTTTTTTGTGAGAAGTGCAACACCTCCTTTTTCGCATGTGAAAATCGTGAAAATTGCTAGTTACCCATAACTTTTGGACACTTGCTTTCCTAGGGTTTGAGCTATCATTTGACCCCTTACAATGTACTGCTTTTCAGGAAAAATAGAAAAATTTACTTTTGGAATAAACATATACACTGTAGGTAGGTAGACTAGATAGTAGGGCGGGTCGTACTCAGGTGACAACATGAATCTGAATGAAAGAAATCCTACCATCAGGGGTGTCTAAATTATGTGTTTTTACATGGGGAATTCAAATATGAGCTTCTTTTTTGGATAGGATAACTCTAACCTACATCATTTTGTATTTCTAAATTGCCAATTTTACCCTTTTGAACCCCTTTATAATATATTAAAAGATATAAGGTAAATCATTTATATTGACAAGGCCAAATCAACTTTACATATATTTATTAATAGGTGAACTGCATGTATATCACTGGATATAATTACAAAGATGATTCTCCTGACATCTTGAACTTTGCCAGGTTGCACAAATCCTGCTTTGACTCAGACTTGGACATCAGCTTCCTGCTGGTCTCCTGAGCCCTGATCCCTCCATCCCTCTTTTCCTGTGAGAAGTACTTAGCAGAAGCCTCAGTCACCATTTTAACAACCCCCTCAATGCTTTGTGTGTGGCAAGGCCAGTTGCGCACCTCCATGGGGGTGTTGATGAAGTTTTTCACCTCTGAGGTGCTTAGAGAGCAGGTGAGAGGTGGCTCTGACACACCTTCTGACCAGCTGATCAAGTCACCGATGCTGGAAGCATCCATCACAATTGATGTCAGGTATCCTTCTGCTCCTAACAGAGGAGTCCCCCAGCTGAGTGTCCGGGTCCCCCTCTCCCCTGATGGCCAGGATTCTCTCCACCCCTTCAATCCTCTCCTTCTGATCCTCAGAGCAGAGTAGTGTTTGGAGGATGACTTCACTGTGGGCATACCAAGCAGATCTTCTCACAGTTGGCATCACAATATCCAGCACCTCCTTTCTCTGGGACTTGAGGCAGTCCAGCTGAAAGAGGATGTGCCTAGGCCCTTCGATTCAGGAGTGCTTGACCTTCACGTTGAACCAACATGGGTAATACACTCCAATGATGAATTCACAATGAATTGCAGAATCTTCAGGTTCTTTCCTTTAAGTCCGTGCTTTGACACCCAGAGCCTGAGAAGTCTGTTCGCTGTGGTGAGCCAGCGGCTGTGGTTTACTGGTCCTATCTCTAACAGAGCCAGCCCTGCAGGAAGTACTCCATCCCTGACTGCACAGACAATTTTATAGCCATAGTATTGATCAGTTGAGAGATCTTGAATGACCTTGTCAGGAAGCTTGATCAGTGGAGGGCCAACAGAGATTCGGGTGAAGTTTGGATTGATATCAAAGTCTGTAGCAGAATCAAGGAGCTTTCCTATTGGCCCGGATAATTTTTTGTCTGACAGAGTAGGGCCATCAAGGTCAACAATGAGATGGCGCAGGGGAAGTTCAACAGTGTGCAGGTTGCACACCAACCAGACCAGCTTTCTCCCCAGGTGCAGCTCCAGCTTCCGCATTACTCCAGCTTTCACACCAGTGTTGACATTTGTTGAGTCTCCTCCAATGGCCAACAAGGTCTTATCATAACCCCTCTCTTTCAGCCAGGCAAACAGGACCTTAGCAATCTTCTCCGCATGTGACTCCTCTTTAGTTGCTTTCTCTGGGGTAAAGTGGAACAGATAGTAGCTGCCAGGCTCACTAACAACACTATAGTGTTCTTCCTTGATCTTTGCGGGAAAAGATTGGTCACTGCCCTCAGCTTCCATCATCACATTGGTCAGGTCAATCCGCCCATCAAAGAGGATGCAAGAGATCCCCCCTCCTCCCTGCACTTCTTCTCGAACTGTTCCCCCAGCTCTCTCATCAACTTCTCCTGTGCTCTCTTGACCTTGCTCTTATCAATCACTTTACTTGTATTGTCTTCTGTGATGATTCCTGCGTCAATCAGAGCTGCTGTTGCTATCGCTGCAGTTGGCCTCAGCCCTATGCCATACCTTACACTAGCAAGGGCAATGTTTTGAATCTCATCATAGTTTTTCTGTACCTTTGCCGAAGCTGCTGGCTCAGGGTCAGTTTGAGGGAAGAGCTCAACTTCAGGAACAAACTCATCTTCATCACCACTGCTCTCCAATTCCAGATCCTCATCACCATCTGCCAAAAATCTCTTAACATCCTTCCTGGCTGCCTTCTCTGCTACTGCAGCACTTTCCTCCTTGCTCCTTCTCCTTTTCTCTGCCTTCCTTTCCATCCACTGCCTTTTCAATGTCCTCACCTGTCTCTTGTGCTCTGGTAGATCAGGAACCCCCAAACTGACAATTAAGTGGAATGGCACACCTTTTTATTTGAGTATTTAAATATTATTATTATTATATGAATTACATTATATGTGTTTATATGAATTAGTTAGAACAATGCTCTATGAGAGATAACGTGAGCAGCCATGATAGAAAACGTGAGAAGACATATTCTGGGGTAACTACAATAGTAAAATAATCAACAATTTAATAATAATAAACTGCAAAATGATGTAGGTTAGGGTTATCAGAATTAAATATTTTCTTCAGAATTGTGTTCTATACACCAAAATATGTCATTTGAACACCCCTCTCCATTGATTTAAAAAAAATGCATAGTATGACCCGCCCTACAGTAGATAGTTTTATTTAGTAAATGATACATTAAAATCTTGTTTAGTTTTGAATGACGGCATAAAGTCACGGGATTTAAGTACTGCTCTAATGTAACCATCTCTTGAATCCTTTCCATACACTGCCCCAGACGCTTTAGTTACCATCCTAACACAGCGTTCTACACCTTGGGAGTGACATGGTATCCGGACAACAAGGGGCTCTTCAGTGATTTTATCGAATTGTTCGACAGAGAACTGCTTCGTGAGTGGTGGTTCCATTGTGCACTCCTCCACTGGTGGAAGTAAATCTTTCAAATTCTGAGCACTTTGTTTGATCTTTGGTGGCCGAAATTCTCTGACTTGCTGTTGAGCAGGTTTGGGAGCTCGTCGAATGGTCTTGATTACATCGATGGCCAATTTCCGGTTTGCTTGATCTGCATCTGCAAGCATTGCCAGTAGAACATTTTCAGGGTGAGCCCAATATGCATTTCTTTGGATCACAGGCCATGTAACAGTCTTGCTAGCTGGTGGCAGTAATCGTAGCAGCTTGATTTGCTCCAGGAAATGTTTTGGGCCATCTGTGCACCTTGGATGGCACTTGATTCTAAACCACATGGGTCCACAGTGGCACACGACAAACTGTGCGAGTGAATACAGTTCATCACTTGGCTGCGTCATCGCTACATATAGCCGACAAATTCTGCTGGCAGTTGTAACCCATCTTGCAATGGAGATTGGTCCAGGCTTCTCTCGTAGAAGATCTTCATTAATGACACCAGTCCTTATCGCTTTCATCATTCTGTAGAGGTAGATTTGGTCACGACTCAATTCAGTGAGAGTGTGGCCATCAGCAATACATTGAATTCCTCTAGAGGAAAGTGGCAAACTTTCACATGTGGCCAAAGCTTTGCCAATTGGTCCTTTCCATTGAGTTGCAGATTCTGTTGGGCCGATGAGTTCCTTGCACAAGTGGCGCAGTGGGAGTTCATTTAAATGCAGACTACAGATGAACCAGTGCAAAGGGTGACCCAGGCGGCACTCTAGCAAGTGTATTGCTCCACTTCTGTGCCCTGTGTTTGTGGTTGTGCTGTCGGCTCCCACTGCAATTATCTTGTCTGAGTAGTATAGCCGCAAAAAGGTAGAGTGCAGGAATGTTGCAATGTTGCAAGAGATAATGTTCGAATGTTGCAAAAGGGAGTGGGGTGTTGCAAAGCGGGTGGGGGTATGCACCAACTCAATGTTGCAAAGGGGACTGGGTTAATGCAACAACTCAATGTTGCAAAGGGGTGGGGTTTGCAACAACTCAATGTTGCAAATGAGGTGGGGGGATGCTGCAGGTGCAACAAGGGGTCATGAAAATTGGAGGCGGCGTTATCCCCCAAGAGAAAGAGAGGAGAAGGAGAGAAAGGAAGAGAGGTGATGAACTGGCAGGAGAGAAGTCCATAATAAGACTTCAGCCGAGTGGGCGTTGTCTTATAGACTCCTAATCAGCCAGTTGGCTTAAACAGACAGTTGGCTTAGGAGAAGCCAAGGGGGGAGGGGTACACCTGAAGGGGGGAGAGGGGAGGGATATTCGGGGGGAGAAGGAAGGATGACCTCCCCCCAAAGGGCTTGCCTTAGCCTAAGAGTGAAATGATAGACGGAGGAGGACTTTGGGGGGACAAGGTGGGAGATCCTAACCCCCCAAAGGGAAACTAAGCTAAGTCTTAACCTAAGAGGGAAGGAGAGAGTTCTTTATTCGGCCGAAGTTCGCATCAAACTACCAGCTCCGAAGCCAAGCGGGTCTTATATAGATGATGGTTGAGTTGCCAGATACCATTTTTTATTTTAATTGTACAGGTATACATTATTAGGGTGAGTTGCTAGATACCATTTTAATTCGTTAACAAAGCATACAGACTTAAAATCGAAAATGACAATAAGAAAATGATTATTAATTAAATAAATAGAATTTGCCTTCTACTGCACAAAATAATGTAATACGTATAATCGTCAAAATAACAGTTCAGACGAAACACACACAAACACACACACACACACACACAATTGAACAACTTTCTCCTTACTTTATATATATATAGAAAGAATCATATTAAATGTGTCTATTTAATTTTGTCATTCCTTATAGAAAGAATCATAATAACCGTGTCTATTTAATTTTGTCATTCCTTATATATATATATATATATATATATATATATATATATATATATATATAAGTACACCGGACAAAAAATTAGTGACCCCTAATAGCACCGATAGTAGGAAGTTCAAGGTCACACAGAGGGCGCTGATGTAGCATTGGTAAGTGACAAGTAGCGGTGACGTAGCACACAGGATCAGATCTGTTTCGTGAGGTGGTGAAGAACAAAGTGTGTGTTGGATATAGTCTGCAAAATGGGTCGTGAGGCAGACGTTACTCAGTGGCAAAAAGGAGCCATCGTGTTTGGCAGAGCCCACGGACACAAAATGTCTGAAGTAGCCCAATTTGTTTGTGTGTCAACGCGTACTGTCCAGCGAGTTTACAAAGAGTGGTGTAGTTCGCAATCAACTGAAAATCGACGGCGTAACTGTGGCCGGAAAACAATTCTCGACAATAGGCACCGCCGCCATGTTTCTCGTCTAGTAACTGCAAATCGTTTTCAAACCAGAGAACAATTGCTCCAAGAAACCAATGAGGTTCTCCAGCGACCAATTTCCGAACGGACATTGCGACGAGAACTGCATGCGATGGACATCTGGAGCAGGGTACCACGGAAGAGGCCGCTGTTAACAGCAAGTCACAAATTGGCACGTTATAAATGGGCTCAGAGGCACAAAAACTGGACTGCGGCAGATTGGAAACGTGTAATTTGGTCCGATGAGTCCCGTTTTTGTTTGTTCTCCAATGATGGGAGGCGACGAGTACATCGCAGGTCCAATGAAGCCTTTAATCCTGAATGCGTCGAAGGTGTTGTTCAGGCTGGAGGTGGTTCCGTGATGTTCTGGGGATGTTTCTCGTACCACGAAATGGGCCCTCTCGTTCCAGTGACGATGAATTTGAACCAGCAGGCGTACCTCCGCATACTAAATGATGAATTGGTACCCTTTGCCCTACATCTCCAGGAGCAGCATCACATTGCCACTCCTGTCTTCCAAGACGACAATTGCCGTGCGCACAGGGCGAGAAGTGTGTCTGAGTGGCACGACGAACATTCTGCAACACTGTCTCACCTCGAATGGCCCGCCAAATCCCTGATTTAAATCCTATTGAAAATCTGTGGGATTATTTGGAACAGAATGTGAAGCGCAGGAATAGACACCCACGGACTCTGGCGGAAGTTCGGGACCGGCTGATGAACGAGTGGCAGCAAATCGATGTTCAGTACATGCACAACCTCGTAGAGTCTCTGCCTCGCCGGATTCGTGCGGTTATCAAGGCCAGAGGCGCCGTCACACGTTATTAGGTACATTCTGAGAGGGGTGACTAATTTTTTGTCCGGTGTGCTTATATATATATATATATATATATATATATATAAACGGATTTTCACCTTAAAGTGAATTAAAACAATATTAACATTAAAAAAAATTATTAACAATTGGCTTAGCAAAAGAAATCGTTCCATTAACATTCTCAAATTTATATACACACACACACACACACACACACACACAATTATATTAAGTAATAAACAGCAAAAGAAATAAACACATTAACTGTGTCTATTTTGTTTTGGCAAACCTTTCTTGCGTTTCAAAAACAGAAAAAAATATTACGCACTTTTCACGTTCTCCTTATAGTTTATATATATATATAGAGAAAGAATCAGCTTCGGATTTTTAATTTTCACACCAAAGGGTCTGTTTACTTTTTGCCACTTCTCTATATATAAGCCTTTTCATATCAATTCATTTTCATGTCATTTCACTTCATTTCACTAATCTCATATCATTTCACTCATCTCATTTACTTTCAGTTTCTCTGGAAATTACTTACTTTCTTTCAGTTATTAAAACGAATCTAACTCTTAGAATAATGTTTTAGCATTGTGTTCAGACGAGGAGTGAATGGTGCAGGTAGCCAAGAGTTCGAGCTGAAAGGTCCAGCCCGAGGCCTTTTAAAACCGCAAACTGGCGAGAAGGAATTTGGGTTCAACTTTCTCTCTCTCAAAGACTCAATTCCTCCTCTTCTAGCTCTCCATGCGTTTGTCTACCTTTTATATAAAAAAATGTTTTATATTTTATCAACTCCGTTATTTTTATTTACAAGTAACTTGTATGGTGTCATATTCATAGATATCATCTCTGTTATTGAATTGGAAAGATATATTATTATTATTATTATGCATATTTCAAAAATTAACGCACACACACGCGCGCACACACACACACACACACACACACACACACACACATTTTTGTCAGAGAAAGTGAGGATAACGCACACGCGCGCGCACACACACACACACATACACTATATATATATATATATATATATATAGGGTGGTACAAATTACAGTAATAATATTAATAACTAACTCCTCGCCGAATTGTAACACCGAATCAGAAATACATCTCGTCAGGGATTCATTGCTCACTCTTTCACATCATAATTTCAACATTGAAAATAACAGGATCATTTGATTATTGATCCGGATTTAAAATAACAGGATCATATGATTATTGATCCGGGGATAGTATGGCTGCAAAATGTGATATGTACAAAAACAATGTAGATTTTTCTCTTTAGTAATAATAATAATAATAACTAACTCTTCGACGAATTGCAACACCGAATCAGAAATACATTTCGTCAGGGAATCATTGCTCACTCTTTCACATCATAATTTCAACATTTAAAATAACAGAATCATTTGATTATTGATGCGGATTTAAAATAACAGGATCATTTGATTATTGATCCGGGAATAGTATGGCTGCAGAATGTGATATGTACAAAAACAATGTAGATTTTTCTCTTCAGTAATAATAATAATAACTAACTCTTCGCCGAATTGTAACAATGGTTAAGCGTTTCACTCTGCCTTAGACCCACAGTTTAACGTGGAAATCGAATACTCGTTTCGTTTTTAAAAAATATAATTAAAGGAATGGATACATTTATAATTTCTTTATTATAAAATCCTCTCGATTACATTAGTGATTATTGATCCGGGAATAGTGTTGCTGCAAAACATGGTAATGCACAATGTAGATTTTTTCTATGTAGTAATAATAATAATTAACTCTTTCTCGCCGATTTGTTCCCCTCATTAGAACTACAGTTTAACGTGGATTCAGAAATACATCTCGTCAGTGAATGATTGCTCACTATTTCACATCATAATTTCATCGAGAAAATTAAAGCTCATATACAGGACCTGCATTGTCTATAAGATCTGTGGCGCGTGGAACATGCAGTCTTCAGAAGATGTGAACATCTGCTCTGTTGATCAGTTCAAGAAAATGGATAACCCGAACCTTGCCACACCCACACACAGACTTTTGTCAGAGAAAGTGAGGATCACGCACACGCGCGCGCACACACACACGCACACACACACACATACACTATATATATAGGGTGATATGCACAAAGACAAATTTTTCTATGTAGTAATAATAATAATTAACTCCTCCCCGAATTTTCCAAAATTGCTGTGAAAGTGTAATGAAAAAGAACAGCTTCAGAGTTCATTCACACCATGCGTACACTTATCTCGTGTACTCAGTGTACACCTCCCTCATTGTGCCCGACAACACAGAAGCTCTTTCTAAAATTGTTGTGAAAGTGTAATGAAAAAGAATAGCTTCAGAGTTCATTCACACCATGCGTACACTTATCTCGTGTACGCAGTGTACACCTTCCACATTGTGTCCGACACACTATTTTTCTTCTACGCTAGAGAATACACATCTGAAATCCACGGCTTGCACCGCTCAACTGAGTACGCAGGCGTAGAGATATCCCCAGGTAGTAGCAGGAGTCACTTTTTTATGCGTAAATGGCTTGTTCAGATTGAGTTGTCAGATACCACTTCTTATTTTAATTGTTCAGGTATACATTATTATGGAGAGTTGCCAGATACCACTTTTTATTTTAATTGTTCAGGTATACATTATTATGGAGAGTTGCCAGATACCATTTTAAATGTTCAGGTATACATTATTAGGTTGCCAGATTGTACCATTTATTTAGTTAATTCTTAAAAGTTGGCTTAGAATTCCGCTAGTAGGTTTAGAAGACGTAACATGCCATTTGGTATAATTGTTTACAACCAAAAGAATTAAATAAAACAACATTGCATCATTCTGTTTATTATAAATATATAGAAAATAAATATACATTTGAATGATCAATTAAAAATAACAATAGTTTAAGAAATGTGAACGAGGAATATGCATATAATCAAAAAATATATCCTTCAATATAACAGTACAGGAGAAATATATATATATAATATATATATATATATATACATACATATATATATACATATATATATATATACATACACGCAATTATGGAGATATATAGAAAATAAATATATATTGGGGTGATAAAAAATAAGAAATAAGAAATAATATAACCATCAACATAGTAGAAATATACACACACAACTAAATAAATAAATACATACACTTTATCTTCTACCGCGCAAAATAAGAAATCGTATAGCCTTCAATATAGCAGAAATATACACACACACACACACACACAAATATGTTAAATATATAAATACATTTCACTTTTTTTCAAAATACTAAACTCGCACTTAACCGAGTCTACAATTACATCATTATTGCTCTGCATTACACAGTATACGCGGTTTAATAATATTTCACCGCTTAAAGTATAGGGAAACCTCTACTCGATATGAAGGGCTTTCATATCGTTCAGTACTATTTTTGTTCTCACTTTACAACCGGTTGGTAAGTTATCTTTAAATACGTCTAGAATACAATCAAAAGCACGCACAAAGAGTTCATCGTTAGCCACATTATTAAACACAAGTTTATAAACACGCCTTTCCAATCGAGGGTTTATTTCTACCGACCCGAGCTTTTCAATCGTGAACTCATCTTCACTCAACATAGCGGCAATTGAAATAATCTTCTAAATCGTTACGACAACTGCTCGTTATATAAATTTCGGTTTTAATGTTTTAACACTCCCTGAATACGCACCAGACAGTTCCCTTCAGGGTAAATTTCATGAACTAGGCACATTTTATAACGGTTTTATTGTTTTACCACTCACTATTTCCACAAACTAAACGTCTTCACACTCCGGTGCACTATTTGATAGACACATATGACCATATTTTTCCTTTTTATTTGGCAGACGATACTCGTCTCTAAAGTCTGCTAAAAACTCACGCAGGGCACTAGCCACAACCTCACTACGAACCTCATCATGATATACATTAATATAGTGATAAAAATACTTAAGATTGTCCATGATGACGACATTTACATTTTCAACCGAAGTGTACGAGTGCTCGGTATGATGTAACATGATATAATATCGCTTGTCACACAACTCATCCACAAGACTCACTATCCATATCTGCTGCTTCTCTTCTGCACGCGTTGTTTCTTTTACTTCACGGTATATGTGAGACTTTATAAAGCTTAGCTCTACAGCATACTTCAATACATCGTCTGTGTAACGAAAGCCTACAACGCTCTCACCAGAATAACCATAGAGTATTTGTACATCTTGCTCCTTCGCACGATCCAATGCGGTTTTAAAAGAGGCAAAGGAGGGGGGAATAAGTAGTTTTTCGGTATCCACCACATCTTGACACTTTGCTGAATACCATTTCATAAACGTTGAACAAGCAATATTAAAGGTAGCCATTTTCTTCTACGCGGGTGAATACACGTCTGAGCTCAAGGGCTTACTACAATCAACTGACCACGCACGGATTCCCAGGTAGTAGCATGACTCACGTTGTTGGTCTTCCAGTGGGACGGAGCTTAGAACCTTCACCTGTGCACACACACACACACACACACAGGAGAAAGCGAAACGCTAATTGAAACATGATTTATTTAATAAACGAAATATTAAAGTTATATATATATTTACAAATACGTGTAATAAATAAGTTAACAATAGACACATCAAAGATTATATTTAAGACATATATTTACAAACATGTGTAATAAATAAGTTAACAATAGACACATCAAAGATTATATTCAAAGTATATATATATTTACAAATACGTGTCATAAATAAGTTAACAATTGAAATTATGTTAACACAAGAAATAACAGAAAAAACAAATGCATAGATTTGGTGATCACAAACAGCAGTAACCTAATACTTTAAAGAGTGCATTCTATTAAATACTTTTAGCCTATGTTCACGAATTAATACCGGTTTTAAAATAGATTCAGTTTCCTCAATTCGTCTCTGAAATCTTAATCTGTCCCGAGCGCACTCTTCCCATTGTCCCCTTCTACAGCAATCACCAACGGGGTAAGTTAGAACGTTGTCACAGAATTTTACTTTTAGGGGGTTTGGTGCAACCCAAACGTTTCCAATTTCATCATTCCATCTTTGGTTCACGAATTTTAACTCTTCTGCAATTTTGTCAACGCTGCGTCTATCATCACTTCCAAAGTCACTTTTATCAGTGCAAACAATGTTATGATTAGTCTCAGGATTTTTTAGCCAATTTTTTCTTTGTGCTGACAATGAACTGGATTTAAATGATGATGGTACACGGATCTGTTCCGATACTTCTAAATTATTCATATTTGATGGTTATATACGAGAATATACGACTATCAAATAAAACGGTAAATGAAGCAGTCGACGCTAAATCTATTTATTTGCTAAAGGAGGCCATACTATTTTATATATATATATATATCATCCGTGATGTCGATGATGGGGTGCTGTACCTCATCGTTATTCATATAAATATATAATTAGTTTATATAATATGCAACCTTAAATACAATTTCTTTTATCACGTAGTGAGTTACACTGTGCATGAATGAGTACGTACAAACTAGATTAATAAAAAACGCTTTTACTAAGAAGTCACGAGACGAAGACCGTCTGGACTGAGTTTATAGAAATTCAAGGATTCCAAGTTGATCACGAGAGAAGTTATGTAGTCATCTTCCATGCTGCAAAATTTCGTCGTCCGCTGACTGCTCAGAACACCGACAAGAGGTGAGATCGAATCCACATCAACACAAAATTTTAGAGTCGCTAAAATAACAGCCTGAGCATTGTTCCTGTTCTAAATTATCTTTGATTCGTTTTGGTAAAATTGAGTAAACTGCTGCCTTTGTTTCCTGATCAGAAACTCTCCGCCTTTTTTCTGGTATGGTACAAGGTTTCGTTGCAACCATATTCACTGCTCGAGTCTACTTCACTGTCGTTGTCTTCTAATCTAGATTTACACTCTTCACTAATGCATTCAATGGATGAATAATCATCTTGGTTAGTATTATTGACACCACAATCGAGAGGGCTCACTGGGGTAACGGACACTTCAGGTAATGGTGCGGGTGCATGAGGTGGGTTGGGGGCAAACTCCTCAGGTTGCCCTTGTGGCGGGGAAAATATTGTGTGGAGGTAATTATGTGCTGCTTCTAAGTAAACAAAACGGGCTTTATGTAACACAGTGGGAACTAATAATGATTTATGCAAAGATGCACCAGCTCTTCCGGAACGTCTGGAGGCAATTTTACCGAGCGATATATTTATCAACTTGTGTGCTTCAAACCCGTTTGGAACGTCAGATATCATGTTCACCACTTAGGAATTGGTCAAGGCACAGAGAGATAACTAACACGACTCCATCCTTTATTTCCAATCGTGTAATGAATTAAAGTGAAAGTTTCGCCTGCCTTTATACAATGTCGTTCTGACGTCATTATCAAGCTCCACACAGGGAATCCCAGGTAGTTCACCTGTGCATACACACACAAACACACACACACACACAAAGGAGAAAGTGAAACGCTAATTGATACATGATTTATTTAATAAACGAAATATTCAAGTTATATATATTTACAAATACGTGTGATAAATAAGTTAACAAATGAATTTCTGTTATTTCTTGTGTTAACATAAATTCATTTGTTAACTTATTTATTACACGTGTTTTTGTAGACTCGTTTAAGTGAGAGTTTAGTATTTTGAAAAAAGTGAAATATATTTATATATTCAACATATTTGTGTTTGTGTGTGTGTGTGTGTGTGTATATTTCTGCTATATTGATGGCTATACGATTTCTTATTTTGCGGGGTAGAAGATAAAATGTATGTATTTATTTATTTAGTTGTGTGTATATATTTCTACTATGTTGATGGTCATATTATTTCTTATTTCTTATTTTTGATCATTCCAATGTATATTTATTTTCTATATATCTCCATAATTGCGTGTATATATATATATATATATATATATATATATATATATATATATATATTTATTTCTCTTGTACTGTTATATTGAAGGATATATTTTTTGCTTATATGCATATTCCTCGTTCATATTTCTTAAACTATTGTTATTTTTAATTGATCATTCAAATGTATATTTATTTTCTATATATTTATAATAAACAGAATGATGCAATGTTGTTTTATTTAATTCTTTTGGTTGTAAACAATTATACCAAATGGCATGTTACGTCTTCTAAACCTACTAGCGGAATTCTAAGCCAACTTTTAAGAATTAACTAAATAAATGGTACAATCTGGCAACCTAATAATGTATACCTGAACAATTAAAATGGTATCTGGCAACTCTCCATAATAATGTATACCTGAACAATTAAAATAAAAAGTGGTATCGGGCAACTCTCCATAACAATGTATACCTGAACAATTAAAATAAAAAGTGGTATCTGACAACTCTCCATAATAATGTATACCGGAACAATTAAAATAAAAAGTGGTATCTGACAACTCAATCTAAACAAGCCATTTACGCATAAAAAAGTGACTCCTGCTACTACCTGGGGATATCTCTACTCCTGCGTACTCAGTTGAGCGGTGCAAGCCGTGGATTTCAGATGTGTATTCTCTAGCGTAGAAGAAAAATAGTGTGTCGGACACAATGTGGAAGGTGTACACTGCGTACACGAGATAAGTGTACGCATGGTGTGAATGAACTCTGAAGCTATTCTTTTTCATTACACTTTCACAACAATTTTGGAAAGAGCTTCTGTGTTGTCGGGCACAATGAGGGAGGTGTACACTGAGTACACGAGATAAGTGTACGCATGGTGTGAATGAACTCTGAAGCTGTTCTTTTTCATTACTTTCACAGCAATTTTCGAAAATTCGGGGAGTTAGTTATTATTATTACTACAGAAAAATTTGTCTTTGTGCATATCACCCTATATATATATGTATATAGTGTATGTATGTGTGTGTGTGTGCGCGCGTGTGTGCGTGATCCTCACTTTCTCTGACAAAAATCTGTGTGTGTGTGTGTGTGGCAAGTTTCGGGTTATCCATTTTCTTGAACTGATCAACAGAGCAGATGTTCACATCTTCTGAAGACTGCATGTTCCACGCGCCACAGATCTTATAGACAATGCAGGTCCTGTATATGAGCTTTAATTATCTCGATGAAATTATGATGTGAAATAGTGAGCAATCATTCCCTGAAGAGATGTATTTCTGAATCCACGTTAAACTGTAGTTCTAATGAGGGGAACAAATCGGCGAGAAAGAGTTAATTATTATTATTACTACATAGAAAAAAATCTACATTGTGCAGTACCATGATTTGCAGCAACACTATTCCCGGATCAATAATCACTAATGTAATCGAGAGGATTTTATAATAAAGAAATTATAAATATATCCATTCCTTTAATTATATTTTTTAAAAAAGAAAAGAGTATTCGGTTTCCACGTTAAACTGTGGGTCTAAGGCGGAGTGAAAAACTTAACCATTGTTACAATTCAGCGAAGAGTTAGTTATTATTATTATTACTAAAGAGAAAAATCTACATTGTTTTTGTACATATCACATTTTGCAGCCACACTATTCCCGGATCAATAATCAAATGATCCTGTTATTTTAAATCCGGATCAATAATCAAATGATCCTGTTATTTTAAATGTTGAAATTATAATGTGAAACAGTGAGCAATGATTCCCTGACGAGATGTATTTCTGATTCGGTGTTATAATTCTGCGAAGAATTAGTTATTATTATTATTATTATTACTAAAGAGAAAAATCTACATTGTTTTTGTACATATCGCATTTTGCAGCCATCCTATCCCCGGATCAATAATCAAATGATCCTGTTATTTTAAATCCGGATCAATAATCACATGATCCTGTTATTTTAAATGTTGAAATTATGATGTGAAAGAGTGAGCAATGAATCCCTGACGAGATGTATTTCTGATTCGGTGTTACAATTCGGCGAGGAGTTAGTTATTAATATTATTACTGTAATTTGTACCACCCTATATATATATATATATAGTGTGTGTGTGTGTGTGTGTGTGCGCGCGCGCGTTTGCGTTATCCTCACTTTCTCTAACAAAAATCTGTGTGTGTGTGTGTGTGTGTGTGTGTGTGTGCGTTAATTTTTGAAAAATGCAAAATAATAATAATAATAATATATCTTTCCAATTCAATAACAGAGATGATATCTATGAATATGACACCATACAAATTACGTGTAAATAAAAATAACGGAGTTGATAAAATATAAAACATTTTTTATATAAAAGGTAGACAAACGCATGAGAGCTACTAGAAGAGGAGGAATTGAGTCTTTGAGAGAGAGAAAGTTCAACCCAAATTCCTTCCCGCCAGTTTGCGGTTTTAAAAGGCCTCGGGCTGGACCTTTCAGCTCGAACTCTTGGCTACCTGCACCATTCACTCCTCGTCAACACAATGCTAAAACATTATTCTAAGAGTTAGATTCGTTTTAATAACTGAAAGAAAGTAAATAATTTCCAGAGAAGCTGAAAGTAAATGAGATGAGTGAAATGATATGAGGTTAATGAAATGAAGTGAAATGACATGAAAATGAATTGATATGAAAAGGCTTACATATAGAGAAGTGGCAAAAAGTAAACAGACCCTTTGGTGTGAAAATTAAAAATCCGAAATTGATTCTTTCTCTCTCTCTCTCTCTATATATATATATATATATATATATAAACTATAAGGAGAACGTGAAAAGTGCGTAATATTTTTTTCTGTTTTTGAAACGCAAGAAAGGTTTGCCAAAACAAAATAGACACAGTTAATGTGTTTATTTCTTTTGCTGTTTATTATTTAATATAATTGTGTGTGTGTGTGTGTGTGTGTGTGTGTGTGTAGATTTGAGAATGTTAATGGAACGATTTCTTTTGCTAAGCCAATTGTTTAGTGATTTTTTTTAATGTTAATATTGTTTTAATTCACTTTAAGGTGAAAATCCGTTTATATATATATATATAAGGAATGCCAAAATTAAATAGACACTGTTATTATGATTCTTTCTATAAGGAATGACAAAATTAAATAGCCACAGTTAATATGATTCTTTCTATATATATATATATATATATATTATATATATATATATATATATATATATATATATATATATATATATATAAGGTAAGGAGAAAGTTGTTCAATTGTGTGTGTGTGTGTGTGTGTGTGTGTGTGTGTGTGTATTTCGTCTGAACTATTATTTTGACGATTGTACGTATTATATTATTTTGTGCAGTAGAAGGCAAATTCTATTTATTTAATTAATAATCATTTTCTTATTGTCAATTTCGATTTTAAGTCTGTATGCTTTGTTAACGAATTAAAATGGTATCTAGCAACTCACCCTAATAATGTATACCTGTACAATTAAAATAAAAAATGGTATCTGGCAACTCAACCATCATCTATATAAGACCCGCTTGGCTTCGGAGCTGGTAGTTTGATGCGAACTTCGTTCGAATAAAGAACTCTCTCCTTCCCTTGTTAGGTTAAGACTTAGCTTAGTTTCCCTTTGGGGGGTTAGGACCTCCCACCTTGTCCCCCCAAAGTCCTCCTCCGTCTATCCTTTCACTCTTAGGCTAAGGCAAGCCCTTGTGGGAAGGTCATCCTTCCTTCTCCCCCCGAAGATCCCTCCCCTCTCCCACCTTCAGGTGTACCCCTCCCCCCTTGCTCCTTCTAAGCCAACTGGCTGATTAAGAGTCTATAAGACAACGCCCACTCGGCTGATGTCTTATTATGCACTTGGCTCCTGCCAGGTGAACACCTCGCTTTCATTCTCTCCTTCTCCTCTCTTTCTCTTCGTGGATAACGCCGCTTCCAAGTTTCATGACCCCTTGTTGAACCTGCAGTATCCCCCCACCCCATTTGCAACATTGAGTTGTTGCATGCCCCCACCCTCCTTTGCAACATTGAGTTGTTGCATACCCCACCCCCTTTGCAACATTGAGTTGTTGCAGACCCCATCCCCCTTTGCAGCATTTGATCATTATCTCTTGCGACATTGCAACATTCCTGCACTCTACCTTTTTGCGGCTATACTACTTGTCTGCAATACCCATTTCTTCAATCGCATTTTGAAGTCCATCCGCAATGACAGTGCCAGTTCCTCGTTCCAGTGGCAAATGGCTTAGATAGAAGGTTCCAGGCTCTCCGACCAGCACATGGTCCTCAACTTTTTTTGTGCTGTACCATTTGTCCCCATTTTACTCTTTGATAAGTGTCATGTCTTTCCGCCCATCAAAAAATAAAGCAATGACTTCCACATCGTGGTAAGTTACTGCTTCCTTCAGATCCCTCCGTACCTTCTGCCGTGCTCTCCATACTTTGTGGTGGTTAATTACGTTTATCTGATCATCAGAACTAATGATGCCATAGTCAACCAATGTTGCAGTGCTGATAGCTGCAGCAGCCCTGTTCGATACACCATACCGGTCAGTTTCCGAAGCAACAGTTGGAATCGGTGTGATGTTCCTGTCCTCCTGGGCACTATCACCCATCCACTCATCACCAACACTTTCACCACTGGAGTCTACTTCTGCTTGAGCTGATTCGACCACGTCTGCAGAGGATGCTACCTCTTGCCGTTCCGTTTTTCTTCTATTCTCTTCTTGTCTTTCTTGCATCCGATCCTCTCTTGACTTCCTTCTCTCCATCATCTGAGTCACATTCGTATCCACCCGACTGATCTGCACGATCCGAGTGGTTCTCTGGTCGATCAGAAAGGCATGCTCTCGTCGTGGAACTTTCATTTCTTTTTCACAGTGGCATGCAGACAGATCATTCGCATTGGGAGACAGCTATGTCAAACAATTGATTCAGGCTTTCCTCGAACTTCTTGGTTTTTGTGGCCTGCTTGCCTTGCTTCGATGCTTGTGAGCCTTTTTCCATCAATCGGAGCAGCTTGGTCTTCACATTCTTGATTGGCTGTGATGGAATGTTAGCACGATTCCAAAGGTCAATGAGTGTTTGGCATACCTCCGGAAGAATCTCCCTGTTGCTGGTGTACTTGTTCTCCTTCAAGAAGAGGAAATGCCTTGCAACTTGTATACGGGTTGGGAGTTCAGACAGAGGAAGCTCTGATAGTGGAGAACCAAAGACAATGTGGCTGGCAGATCCCCGTGTTCTTTGCGTGCTCATTGTACCAGCAAAACTCAACACGTATCACACAGGAACACTGAAACAAAAACACAAACGTATAAATAAAAAATATATATGATTATGAGTATATATATATATAAGGCTTGGTTTATTGGTAAACAATAAGTTTACCAATATATATATATAAAAATATACTGCACACACACATGTATTATGTATATAAATATCCATAGGTATATATATACAGTCTAGGGTGGATCGATTTTACATTTTTTTCGATTTCCATATTCTAATAGAAACAAAAACTTGCGCATGCATGACAAAATAGCCTCTGCAAAATCTTAGCTTAATAGGTAATCATCTTCTGCCCCCGGCAGAGCGATGAAAATCATATTTTAGTAGTCAAAAACGTATTTTTCTTATAATTTTTAAAATATTTCAATATGCATCAAAATTATTCCTAATAACTATAAAGTCGATGAAAAAGACCTCATATGATCGTTTTTCCAAGCGCGTTGTCCTACGTTAATATCTTTTGCCCCCGGCAACAACGTCAAATGTTGAAAAAATAGGTAATTTATATACATATTTTCAGATCGGCTCTTTGTCTTAAATAATGCATTTATATATTTCCCATAGCATTTATATCGTTGCTTAGGCATGAAATAACACACAGGCAAAATGTTATGACTCTAGGCTAGGGTTTAAAGGTCATCTCTGGTGAGTGCTGCCAGCAGCAGCTGCCACTGACGCGCCAGTACGCACTGCGCAGTTCCCTCAGTTGCCTTTTGACAGCGTCGAAGGCAGGTGTGTATTTTGCAGCTGGCTCCTCGAGTCCTCAGTGTGTGTGTGTGTGTGTGTGTGTGTGTGTGTGTGGCTCCTCAGTCAGAGTCCTCAGTGTGCTCAATCTCTCTGCTCATATCCTTGTTTGTTTTTCTCATAACTCTGTTTTTTTCGATTTTATTGCGTAACAGAACAATACATTATTCTTTAATCTTTACAGGATGGCTACCGCTACAACTAGAAGATCGGTTACGTGTCCAATATTTGGTGCTGGGAAAGATTTGAATTTGCGGTTTTCCCACATGTGAAGATGTGATGCAATACTACCATCATGTGAGAACTGAGATGAGATCATCAAAGAAGGAACCTCCATTGAAAGACATCGCCGCTGTGGTCACGGAGAGACTGGAATACTTGTGGAAATTAGCTTCCATTCCAACAGTTTCGACAGCACGGATAAATCAAATGTTGAAAAGTTATCGTGATAAAATGGCTAACATCATCAAATCACTGAACGTGAAAAAGAAGAACGAATCGTTACAGAAAAATCTTGAGGCCTTCAAGAAATCAACTAAGACCACCTTATTTGACATATCGGCTTGTAAATGCCCTGATTTGACAAAATGCAGCTGCCCTCGTGAACGACGAGTACCACTGAAAGAGCAACAGTTTTTACTCGACCAAAGAAGTGATCGCAAAATGGCAATAGGAACTTTGGATGTTGAAACAACAAATAAAAACGAGATGACTCTTGCAAGAAGATTGGCGATATTGAAACAAGAAGGAATAGCAGAACATCAAGAGCCGTCGACTAGTAAACGACAAGAAACTTCTCAAGAACAACCTTCTTCGTCAGCCTCTAGTGAAACCGAGGATACATCTATAGAATCATCGTCATCGTATGAACTAACACCGAGAGATAAACATGACATGAAGGAAAAAACATGAATGAAACTCCAGGTACTTGCTGAAGCTTGTGATCTTACGGGCGTCTCAGAGAGAGCTGCTTCATTTATTGCTTCTTCGTTGTTAGAGGATGTTTGCTGGATACGAGAAGATGATGTCAGTTCAGTGATTGATCGAAATAAGATAAGAAGAGCCAGAAAAAGAGTTCGTTCTGAGCATCAGCAAGATGACAAGATCACGCTACCATTACAGGGCATTTTCTTTGACGGACGTAAAGATAAAACAATGACACAAGAAGAAATAGACAATGTGAAGCATAGAAGGACTGTGGTAGAAGAGCATATAGTTTTAGTTCAAGAACCAGAATCCCAGTACATGGGGCATTTCACTCCTGCATCAGGTTCTGCCACTGCAATAACATCAGGTATCATCAACTTTCTAGAGACTAACAATATTAGCACGGACGACATTGTGGCTATCGGCTGTGATGGTACCGCAGTGAACACGGGTCGAAAGGGTGGAGCCATTCGTATGATTGAAATGAAACTACAAAGGCCAGTTCAGTGGATCATATGCCTATTACACGGTAATGAATTATCACTGCGACACCTCATTCAAGACTTGGACGGCAAAACAACTGGGCCAATGGGCTTTACTGGACCAGTTGGAAAACAACTGAACGACTGCGAAATACTTCCAATTACAGAATTCGATGCCATTCCATCTCCCGACATTGACATAGATGATGCCGAGTTGAGCACTGACCAAAAATATTTGTTAGGCATCTACAGAGCAGTGTCGAGCGGTAGCTGCTCTTCAGCTCTCGCGGCTCGAAATCCAGGTAAGATGGCACATTCCAGGTGGCTGACAACAGCAAATAGATTTCTGCGCCTCTATGTTTCAACCAGTGAACCCTCCAGCACCTTCAACGAAATTGTGCGATTCATTATGACAGTTTACGCACCAATTTGGTTTAAGATAAAGAAAAACTCCAGTTTCACTGAGGGCGCAAAACATTTTTTCGAGATGATGCGTCTCTCTCAGACCATGCCTCAAAGATCTAAGACAATCGCCAACAAAGTCCTCCGTAGAAATTCTTTCTTTGCTCACCCAGAAAATATTTTGATCTCCATGCTACATGCCGATGAGCAACACATAAGAGAATTGGGATGGAGAAGAATATTAAAAGTACGATCAAAACAATCACCAGCGGGGGAAATTCGAGCCTTTGCCATGCCTGAGCTGCTCTACGATAGTCAAAACTATTACGAAATGATCAACTGGCAAACGGCTGAGGTGACCGAACCCCCCGTTACAAAAACAATACCTGATACCCAAATAAAAGAGTTTGTTGAGACGGGAGACCAGCCTGATGGACTGATCCCACTATTCCCTTGTCATACTCAAGCGGTCGAGAGACTCATCAAATTAGTAACCGAAGCCTCTGCCAGTGTAAGTGGAATAGAAGAGAGGGACGGATTCATCCGCTCCCGTCTTCACTCCCGAACAAAAATTCCACGATTTGATTCTAAGAAAGATTACCGTATGTAAATCGACATGCAGCCAAAGGAAGGGTGGTTGGGGCTGGATAGGGTGGAACTCGACGTACAGCCACCTCCTCGTGGTGAGTTCTGGGTTGCTAATTTTATAAAATTAGCAAGCGAGGAGCTGTACTTAGTACTTATCGTACTTATAACATCGCATTAACGTAATTATAATCCACATTTAGACTTTTCTCGGGGACAGAAGATATTACTCTAGAATCATAAAATTTTGCGTGTGTTATTTCATGCCTAAGCAACGATATAAATGATATGGGAAATATATAAATGCATTATTTAAGACAAAGAGCCGATCTGAAAATATGTATATAAATTACCTATTTTTTCAACATTTGACGTTGTTGCCGGGGGCAAAAGATATTAACGTAGGACAACGCGCTTGGAAAAACGATCATATGAGGTCTTTTTCATCGACTTTATAGTTATTAGGAATAACTTTGATGCATATTGAAATATTTTAAAAATTATAAGAAAAATACATTTTTGACTACTAAAATATGATTTTCATCGCTCTGCCGGGGGCAGAAGATGATTACCTATTAAGCTAAGATTTTGCAGAGGCTATTTTGTCATGCATGCGCAAGTCTTTGTTTCTATTAGAATATGGAAATCGAAAAAAATGTAAAATCGATCCACCCTAAATTATACACCCTAAGAAATATAACAAACTTACAAACAATGTAAAACACAACAAAACAAAGAAATGTGTATAATGTATATATCACAAAACGCACCTTTCGTTAGTACCTTGGGGTTTTTGAACACCTCATCCACAGAAAAAACACTTGTTTTCTCAGCGAGCTAGCGTAGAACTAAGAAATTCCAGGGGATGACTCACTGAGAATAATTACAAAGCTGCCAGAAGTACCATGTCAGTCAGTATTGCCAACTGTAATTAACAAGAATTTTGTATTTCTTACATGCGAAAAAGGAGGTGTTCTGCTTGTTGCAGAATTTTTTTTATTTCTTTTCTGAAATCAGCAAGGTTGATTGTACAAAACCTGAAATGTGCCTCTAGATCGCTCATGACGCTACACTCTAATGTTCATTTTCTGTATATATTCTCTCTTCGTTATAAAAGATGAAGTCATGTCTTACCTAACGTTTAATTTTAAATCTTAAGCCTTCAATATGTATGTTTAAGTGTAAAAATGCATATTTCAATTTCCATTTTTATTTAACTCGGCAGATCATGATAACTTCAGATCTGTCAATATGCGGTTTAATTAAGATAAAAATATGGCTTCATCTTCAAATATCTTGTTTATCTGTTTAGACGTTGCCACAGCTAAAAAATTTACCTTATCTTCAAATATTGTGCAAAAATAATGCAGCCTATAGAGAATAGAAACTAAACAAGTCAACATTAAATAATAATGATGTTCACAAAATTTGGGTATATAAACACATGTAAATTTTCAAATTGTTATTCTGGTTATTCTGATTAGACTGATCTAACTTACAGGCTGAGCATTACCTGTAACATTTTAGCAGTAAATTACGGTAAGAAAAAGTATTTATCTTCTCCTTCGAGCCTTGCTCTCTTCAGAGAACTTAGTCTTAAATAGAGAAAAATAATTTCACGATCTGTTACAAGAAGAATCGGGGAATCTTCAAAGAATTTAATCAGCTTCACAGAATCCTCCGATCCATTACAAGAAGAAATCGGAGAGTAGTATAGAAGAAAACTAATGCGATTCCCTATACGGTACCAGCTACTCCAGAGTAACATATCCGTTGCTGCCACCTAACCAGAACCCCAGTCAAATTCGAACCGACCAAGGCCATAGACGGAGGGTTTAACATATACATATATATATATATATGAAGATTTTTTAAACATCTGAAATTTTAACAAGATTGTATTTCTTTTAATTAACTTAAATAAAGGGATGAAAGTTTTAGTGTACCTTCTCTCCACATGGAGAATTAGACCCCAAGTGCAAAACATACTTTGGACAGAAGAGTCCTGTCCAACAGATTTCTTGCGGTTTATGATAAAGGAATATCCCGGCCACCAACATTATCAGATCTAAACCTCTGTGATTTTTATCTGTGGGGTTATTTAAAAGATGGGGTGTTTAAACACAATGCATACGCAGTAGAAGAATTGGAAGCATCAACTGAACAAGAAATTTCTCAGATTTCAACAGATACTCTGTCCAGAGTACTGCTACATTTTGTTGTTCGTGTGCAAAGAGTTAATGAGTTGAGAGGATATCACATAGAGCATGGTTTGTAGGGTGGAAAGGTACAGTAAATT
Source organism: Bathynomus jamesi (assembly GCA_023014485.1). Classification (NCBI taxonomy): domain Eukaryota; kingdom Metazoa; phylum Arthropoda; class Malacostraca; order Isopoda; family Cirolanidae; genus Bathynomus; species Bathynomus jamesi. The sequence goes on from JAJOZX010004237.1 coordinate 349,767, forward strand.
TTTTTTTCTTATTTCAGTTAATAAAAAATGCAATCCTTTTAAAATGTTTAATGTTAAAAAAAATCACCCAATATATATATATATATATATATATGGGATCAAGTAAAGATAAGCACCCCCAGCCTTCTTTAATTAGCCTTATAAGGCTAACTAACGAAAATATCACGACCTAACCTAACCATTGGTCAAGGGCGTACAGTTGACTTAACGATTGGTTAGGTTTGGTCGTGATATTTTCGTTAGTTAGCCTTATAAGGCTAATTAAAGAAGGCTGGGGGTGCTTATCTTTACTTGATCCTATATACGTATATACACACATATATATATATATATATATATATATATATATATATAATTTAGGGTGTCTCTTATTTTCGAAGTGTTGATTTGTTTAGGTTGCGCCCCCTCAACCAGTTCCATTGGTTGAAACAACATCACATATAAAATTATTTTGGATTGAACAATTTTTAGAGGTCGCCCCCGCTTATTAAAGTTCATAAAATATAGCTATTATTTATGCAATTAATATTTGAAATTACTAGCAGTTGTCAAGTATACTAAACATATGTTTTTAATTAATTAATCATCTTTTAGAATTTTTCCAAAGCGTGGTTGACGTTTACGATAGACATCGGGCGGTTGATGTAATGTATTTAGATTTTCAAAAAGAGTTTGACACCGTGCCGCACAAAAGACTCATTGAAAAAACTAAGGCTCATGGAATCAGGGGTGTAGTAATAAATTGGCTAGAAGAGTGGTTGCGAGGCAGGAAACAGAGGGTGGTCGTTGATGGAGCGGAGTCGTGCTGGGCTAATTTAGCGAGTGGCGTTCCTCAGGGTTCTGTATTGGGCCAGAGCTGGGCACTTGCGGTTTTTTTTGCGGTACTGCGGTACTGCGGTACTACCGTGTTGGTCGGTACCGCGGAAAGTACCGCGGGAAATTTGAATGCGGTAGCGGTACTGCTGTACTTTCAGCGATCCTTTGCGGTACTGCGTTATGCGGTACCGATTTGGTAGTGCGGTAGTAGTACCGCAGTACCGCAGTACCGCAAAAAAACGCGCAAAAAAACGCAAGTGCCCAGCTCTGAATTTGGGCCCCTGCTTTTTCTTATATATATTAACGATTTAGATGTCGGCCTAGTCAGTACAGTTTCAAAGTTTGCGGATGACACGAAGCTGGGTGGTAGGGCGATTAATGACGAAGATAGAGGTAAAATTCAGGAAGATCTGAATAAAATCGTTGATTGGTCAGTCACATGGCAAATGAGATTTAACGTGGATAAGTGCAAAATTTTGCATATAGGTTCGCGTAACGGTAAATTTGCGTATAGTATGTCAGGGAAAGATTTAACAAGCGAAGAGCAGGAAAAGATTTAGGAGTTATAGTCACTGGTGATTTAAAAGTAGCGAAACAAAGTACAGCAGCGGTCAATAAGGCGAACAAAGTGTTAGGTTTTATAGCTCGAAATTTTGAGTACAAATCGCGCGATATTATAGTTCCACTTTATAAATCATTAGTTAGACCCCATTTGGAGTACGCGGTCCAATTTTGGAATCCGTATATGCGCAAAGATATAGACAAAATCGAAAGAGTTCAAAGACGAGCAACTAAGATGATTCCGTCGCTTAGGTCAAAGTCGTACGAGGATAGGCTTATGGAGTTAAAATTGACAACACTCGAGACCAGGAGGTTAAGGGGTGATCTAATCCAGGTTTTCAAATTATGAATGGGTTCGATAACGTAGATAGAGATAGCTTTTTCGAAATATCTCAATATAATAGGACTAGAAATAACGGGTGTAAGTTGACAAGTAGAAGGTTCGAGACAGCAGTTGCGAAAAACTTTTTTACGCATAGAATAGTAAATAGCTGGAATAGTTTGCAGGTAGAAGTAATTAGTAGCATGTCTATAAACATGTTTAAAAATCGATTAGACGCATATGTTGATAGAAAGGGTATAGTTTAAGGTAGTAAAATTAAGGCTTTCTGGGGATACATCCCACAGCTCAACACAAGTGTTGTGGGATATAGGGAGGCAGCGTCTTGGGTTAGGGGATACTCTCTGTCCTTACACACCCCATTTAAAGAGATTCCTCTGCCGAGCGGTGCTCCCCATAGTACTGTGAGGTATTGAAAAACACATGATCTTCACTTGCCCCACAAACACCTTTAAATGGGAGACGCAAAATGGGTGCACACACATTTCTACATTACTGTACAGTCTTTACAGCCACACCTACTCTTTTTCTCGTAAGTGTATATATTGTAATGTATATGATTGTAAATTTTGACTTGGTCCGCTATCGATATGGACCGTGACTTGATGGATACCGTAATGAAATTGACTGGATTCTTTGGATCCGATATATTAGCATGTCCTTTATAAATAGATATAGAGTGTAACATATTTGTGGATAGTAGTCTATTATGACTTGATCCTCTGGATCAGAGATTCTATCTTTAGTTTTAAATCGATAATTAATTAGTTTTAAATTGATAATTATTTAGTTTCGTAAAAATTGGTCGTTGCCAATTTACCGGCAGTTTTTACATAAATTTCTTATGTTCTTGTGGTTCGAAACCCACGTAAAATTGTAGGTCCCCTCCGCCACCACGGAGGACATACACAATACACGAACACAGTTAGGTAGACCAGCCATGAGTGGATCCTAGGGTCTTTGTTGGTCTGAAACATTATAACATAACATTATAACATTATAACATATTTATGATGAATTCAATTAAATGAATATATTAGAGATAATTGTCAAGTTTGTAGCTGAAAATATGCTTGATAAGACAAGATCAACCTGTTTAAACATGTTTCATCAAGAATGCTCCAGATTATGTTGCAATTGTTTATTTGTCATCATTCAGTGTTCTGCTGTCATAAGTAAAAGGTGTGTAACTGTGTATCACTATACTTCTTTTTTGTTATTATCAGATAATAAACTGTTATTTATATTTTTCACAATTATTTATACTGATTTTGTTATTAGTGTTTGAAAAAAATTTAATGAATTTAATGAAAAAATTAGAATTTATGCTCTTATACACATATTATGAAGTTTTAAACAATGTTGCTATTTGTCACAAAGAATTTAATTTAGTTCAATGGAAATTTTACCTGACATGTGTTTCATGATCTGTGTTTCTATCAGTGGCGTCACTAGAGGGGTGCGGGGGTTTTTGTGCAGTGTTTGAGCAGAAATTTATTAATTTTTATAAAAATATCCCTGTAGTTAGTTATAACAACAAAAACATTTTTCGTAAGCCCAGCTTACATGTATCAATATACCTACAAGGCTAAAACTCCATGCTAATTTACTTTTTGAACCTTCTAATGCGCTCCGGTCAGAGCTGTCATTATTACCCAATTACAATGACGCTTCGAATCACGTGGTTTCGTCTGCACGCTCTACAAGCACGCGCTGTTGTTTTCGTTCCTGCTGGTGTTTTTATAGTCGCTGATTTTGTCAAATTTTCTGTTGTTTTAGCTACAATATTGTGATAATTAGTATTTGTGAACCTATATCAATAACTTTTTTGAGAATGAAGTAGTAATTAAAGGAAAAGAGGGAGAAAAATAAAAAAAGGCTTCCGCTCAGTTGTTGCAGCCTCTGTCTTTATGATGTTGCAGCCTCAAATTTATGAGTATATTTCCATATGCATTTGTCTACAACTTCTACATTATTTGGGCCGTTATTGATTATGCAAACCTAATCCATTAATGTATCTCATGTAACGGTAAAGTTTAACGTTAAAATGAACATAATTTTGATGTAGTTCTTAAACGTTTTTACTTCGAATTCTATTGTTTTCTTACCGAATTTTCACTTTAACCACATGAAACTATGTAAATGTAAATACATTTAGGCTGTGCGTATGATATTGTAATTTAAAGGAGTAATTTTATTTTTGATAGTTGTTTTTGTCACTACTATTGCCATTACATTCAGTGATATACGGGAATTACGATTTACGAGTAACATTAGTACAAAAAACATTACTAAGGATTCTGTATGGTCTGGTACGGGAGGAGGTCCATGGGGGGGGTGACACCATGAGTTACCGCACTGGGTGACACCAACCCTAGTGACGCCACTGTTTCTATTTCCAATAAAATAGCAAAATAGAAATTTCTACTACAAAAATATTTATTCCTTGTTTCTTAGATTAAAAAATAATAGGAATAATAATTGAGAAAAATACGTTAGATTTATAAAATAGACCAAATTAACTCTGTGTCTACCAAATTTTTTTTTTTTTGTAATTTAAAAAAGTCAAAACAGTGATTTAGCCCTGCTCTATAAAACCATAACACTACATTAATATTTTGATTTCTTATTTTGCAGATGAATACAAGAAGACCATTCTATTTGCTCGGATCTACAGTAGATGATATTAATGGCTCAAAGCTGCCCCCATATAGGCAAGCTTTTGGTTATTTTATGCACCTCCACAGAGAGAAAAACATGACAATCCGCGATGCTCTGCGTCAATCTATTCGAGCCACAATAGTTATCTGGGATAAGGCCAATATTCCTACTCAGCAGGAACCTCGTGCCATGAAGAAGTTAGAGAATTTCTTTAACGAATGGACTTGCTTAAAGAAGCATGCTTCCAGAACAAGCCAGAGCCATAAAACCAAGGAGGCTGATTTTGTAGAGCGATTGGAAGATCTCTTTGACATCGCCCATGGAGACGCTGAGAAGCTGATCAAGAATCGTGAGGACTGGGAGTTCCTTCAACTGCAAAGACAAAAAGGTCGTCCTGGCTCAATCGGTGGTCTGGACACTGTGCATCTTCACCGCACAAAAAATGCAGTCAAACGGTTGGAAGCTGAGGCAGAGAGAAAAAGAAAGTCAGAATCTTTGATGGAGGCGTCTACTAGTCAAGTTGTACTGGCTTCTTCCACATCTTCCAGCAACACAGATGAAAGTGAGAATGAGGAGGAGTAGCCCAAAGGAGCTTGTGCTTTACCAAAATCTAAGAAAAAACGAGGCATGAAAAACATCATGACTATTCAGATGTCACATTCAGGGTGTCTCTTATTGGGTAGTCAAAAATTGAAATGTTGAATTATTTTATCTGCGCCCCCTAAAATAGTTCCATTTAGCATAAAAACTAAAACTTGAAAGTTTGACACAAATTGGCTCATATTTAGGGGTCGCCCCCGGCTAATAAATATGGTGACCATGGCATAATAGCTCCTGACATATGATTATGCTCATTATACACATAATTCCTTCCTTCTTTTTTTAGTTTGATTCGTTTTTATAAGTATAGGCCTTCTTATTTATCATTGATCCTTTTCTAACCTATCCTTGATGTTGTATAATCCATCCTTTGGTCCTCAATCCTTCTTTATCCCAATCCTTTTTCTCCTATCCAAAATCCTTCCTGGCTCTTTTTTTATATACAATCAGCAATGAAGCATTGCTACAAAAAAAAACCATTAGTTTATTATATAGAGATAAATTCAAAATGCCAGTGCTATTTACATACTTTAATTACTTTAATTAGCATTATTTCCTTATACAACATTTATTTAATATACAATGATTATACAATATGGTGTATTTTAAGGTGCGACCTCATTGATGGTTATTTTTTGAGAAGAACAGTTTTTGATGGAACTGGGTGACTCTGGCGGTGTTTTGCAACAATTTGGAGCAGGAACTGGAGCTGCTCTTCCCCCACTGTCAATTTCTTATTCAGCTCTTGAACTAAAGCTACTGCACGTTCTGCCCGGTCATTTACAACAGATAGAGCTGCAACAATAGCTCTGGCCCTTAAATATTCACAGTTGGATGTCCAAGTGCTGGGTGCCTTGTTCAGAAATCCTTCTGGCAAATTCAGCTTAGTAAAGAATTCTCTAGTATTTCTTGTAACAAGTTGGTGTAGTCCTTCACCAGAGCAGAAGGTCGATTCAGGAATCCGAGGACGCTTGGGTGGTCTATCAGTGGACTCATCTTCTAATGCCTTTACCATGCGTTTCTTTACATCTGTAGTAATTCGCTCATCAAAGAAAGCAAGACCAACTGCTTCTTCAGACAGGTACCATAAGTGGTTAGAGAGCTTTTTTTTAGTTGCATCAGAAATCTTTTTGTTAGGATAATTAATCAATGACCTCATAAGGAGCCAGTCATTAAATGGGGTTTCAATAGGGAGTGAGGATGTTGTCCAAGCCTTCATATAGATGAGAACAGAAAAAAGGGAAAGATCTCGAATTCCTCGTTCTTCAGTCTTAGTCATCTTGAACTGGTTTCGAAAAAGCCACATCTTGATAGAATAGAGCGCTTTGGACATCCAGCGAGCTCGATGCATGGCACCTGGTGCACGAAACTTGATGCCTTTATTGGGGACACCTCCAAGAAAGATGATGGACAGATCCAAAAGTTCTTGATAGTCATCCCGTAGCATAGGTGCCTGGGATCTAGCAAACTGAATTAGTTCAGTTTTAGACTGGATAATTGCTTCTTTAGTAATCGTGTCTGTCTCACCTGTTTGGAACTGGCTTTGATCAACAGAAGTCCAATTGTCACGAAAACGCTTAAAGATCAATATCTCTGGACCAGTTGATGTAGATCCCAATGTTGCTTCAAATGCAGCTCCCAACAATAAATCTAAAACATGGTGTCTACAAGGCAAGTACAAAACATCATGTCCCAATTTTGCTTCGATGAGAGCACAGGCTCCACTATATTGACCCGTGTTTGAAGCTGTTGTATCGAAACAAATTGCTTTTACTCTCTCTGTAATTCCCCATTCATTCAGGCAGTTAAAGACGGCTTCAGCTTGTGCTTCTCCAGTTGAGTTTGGGATTTTGGGGACACCAAGCAGCTGTTCAACACCAGGTCCTGACACAAGTACTGGGAGACGATCAATGTGCTTGTGCGAGGTGAGGTCCTCCATCATCTTGCCATCCCAGTGGACTGTCATAGAACATTCTCCATGGAAATGCTCCTTAAGTTCTTTAGCATGACGAGCTCGGTTCTTATTTCGAAGGCGATGGATAGAATGTTGGTTTATGTTGTAATCTGAAGCGTCCAAACCAAAGCTTTTAGCTGCCTCTGCGAGGATAAATGTTGCCTTTCTAGAGGAAATTTGTGTACGATCCAGGGCAGCAGACATCTGAATAGTCATGATGTTTTTCATGCCTCGTTTTTTCTTAGATTTTGGTAAAGCACAAGCTCCTTTGGGCTCCTCCTCCTCATTCTCACTTTCATCAGTGTTGCTGGAAGATGTGGAAGAAGCCAGTACAACTTGACTAGTAGACGCCTCCATCAAAGATTCTGACTTTCTTTTTCTCTCTGCCTCAGCTTCCAACCGTTTGACTGCATTTTTTGTGCGGTGAAGATGTACAGTGTCCACACCACCGATTGAGCCAGGACGACCTTTTTGTCTTTGCAGTTGAAGGAACTCCCAGTCCTCACGATTCTTGATCAGCTTCTCAGCGTCTCCATGGGCGATGTCAAAGAGATCTTCCAATCGCTCTACAAAATCAGCCTCCTTGGTTTTATGGCTCTGGCTTGTTCTGGAAGCATGCTTCTTTAAGCAAGTCCATTCGTTAAAGAAATTCTCTAACTTCTTCATGGCACGAGGTTCCTGCTGAGTAGGAATATTGGCCTTATCCCAGATAACTATTGTGGCTCGAATAGATTGACGCAGAGCATCGCGGATTGTCATGTTTTTCTCTCTGTGGAGGTGCATAAAATAACCAAAAGCTTGCCTATATGGGGGCAGCTTTGAGCCTTTAATATCATCTACTGTAGATCCGAGCAAATAGAATGGTCTTCTTGTATTCATCTGCAAAATAAGAAAACAAAATATTAATGTAGTGTTATGGTTTTGTAGAGCAGGGCTAAATCACTGTTTTGACTTTTTTAAATTACAAAAAAAAAAAAATTTGGTAGACATAAGTTAATTTGGTCTATTTTATAAATCTAACGTATTTTTCTCAATTATTATTCCTATTATTTTTTAATCTAAGAAACAAGGAATAAATATTTTTGTAGTAGAAATTTATATTTTGCTATTTTATTGGAAATAGAAACAGTGGCGTCACTAGGGTTGGTGTCACCCAGTGCGGTAACTCATGGTGTCACCCCCCCCCATGGACCTCCTCCCGTACCAGACCATACAGAATCCTTAGTAATGTTTTTTGTACTAATGTTACTCGTAAATCGTAATTCCCGTATATCACTGAATGTAATGGCAATAGTAGTGACATAAACAACTAGCAAAATTAAAATTACTCCTTTAAATTACAATATCATACGCACAGCCTAAATGTATTTACATTTACATAGTTTCATGTGGTTAAAGTGAAAATTCGGTAAGAAAACAATAGAATTCGAAGTAAAAACGTTTAAGAACTACATCAAAATTATGTTCATTTTAACGTTAAACTTTACCGTTACATGAGATACATTAATGGATTAGGTTTGCATAATCAATAACGGCCCAAATAATGTAGAAGTTGTAGACAAATGCATATGGAAATATACTCATAAATTTGAGGCTGCAACATCATAAAGACAGAGGCTGCAACAACTGAGCGGAAGCCTTTTTTTATTTTTCTCCTTCTTTTCCTTTAATTACTACTTCATTCTCAAAAAAGTTATTGATATAGGTTCACAAATACTAATTACCACAATATTGTAGCTAAAACAACAGAAAATTTGACAAAATCAGCGACTATAAAAACACCAGCAGCAACGAAAACAACAGCGCGTGCTTGTAGAGCGTGCAGACGAAACCACGTGATTCGAAGCGTCATTGTAATTGGGTAATAATGACAGCTCTGACCGGAGCGCATTAGAAGGTTCAAAAAGTAAATTAGCATAGAGTTTTAGCCTTGTAGGTATATTGATACATGTAAGCTGGGCTTACGAAAAATGTTTTTGTTGTTATAACTAACTACAGGGATATTTTTATAAAAAATAATAAATTTCTGCTCAAACACTGCACAAAAACCCCCCGCACCCCTCTAGTGACGCCACTGATAGAAACACAGATCATGAAACACATGTCAGGTAAAATTTCCATTGAACTAAATTAAATTCTTTGTGACAAATAGCAACATTGTTTAAAACTTCATAATATGTGTATAAGAGCATAAATTCTAATTTTTTCATTAAATTCATTAAATTTTTTTCAAACACTAATAACAAAATCAGTATAAATAATTGTGAAAAATATAAATAACAGTTTATTATCTGATAATAGCAAAAAAGAAGTATAGTGATACACAGTTACACACCTTTTACTTATGACAGCAGAACACTGAATGATGACAAATAAACAATTGCAACATAATCTGGAGCATTCTTGATGAAACATGTTTAAACAGGTTGATCTTGTCTTATCAAGCAATATTTTCAGCTACAAACTTGACAATTATCTCTAATATATTCATTTAATTGAATTCATCATAAATATGTTATAATGTTATAATGTTATGTTATAATGTTTCAGACCAACAAAGACCCTAGGATCCACTCATGGCTGGTCTACCTAACTGTGTTCGTGTATTGTGTATGTCCTCCGTGGTGGCGGAGGGGACCTACAATTTTACGTGGGTTTCGAACCACAAGAACATAAGAAATTTATGTAAAAACTGCCGGTAAATTGGCAACGACCAATTTTTACGAAACTAAATAATTATCAATTTAAAACTAATTAATTATCGATTTAAAACTAAAGATAGAATCTCTGATCCAGAGGATCAAGTCATAATAGACTACTATCCACAAATATGTTACACTCTATATCTATTTATAAAGGACATGCTAATATATCGGATCCAAAGAATCCAGTCAATTTCATTACGGTATCCATCAAGTCACGGTCCATATCGATAGCGGACCAAGTCAAAATTTACAATCATATACATTACAATATATACACTTACGAGAAAAAGAGTAGGTGTGGCTGTAAAGACTGTACAGTAATGTAGAAATGTGTGTGCACCCATTTTGCGTCTCCCATTTAAAGGTGTTTGTGGGGCAAGTGAAGATCATGTGTTTTTCAATACCTCACAGTACTATGGGGGGCACCGCTCGGCAGAGGAATCTCTTTAAATGGGGTGTGTAAGGACAGAGAGTATCCCCTAACCCAAGACGCTGCCTCCCTATATCCCACAACACTTGTGTTGAGCTGTGGGATCTATCCCCAGAAAGCCTTAATTTTACTACATTAAACTATACCCTTTCTATCAACATATGCGTCTAATCGATTTTTAAACATGTTTATAGACGTGCTACTAATTACTTCTACCGGCAAACTATTCCAGCTATTTACTATTCTATGCGTAAAAAAGTTTTTCGCAACTGCTGTCTCGAACCTTCTACTTGTCAACTTACACCCGTTATTTCTAGTCCTATTATATTGAGATATTTCGAAAAAGCTATCTCTATCTACGTTATCAAACCCATTCATAATTTTGAAAACCTGGATTAGATCACCCCTTAACCTCCTGGTCTCGAGTGTTGTCAATTTTAACTCCATAAGCCTATCCTCGTACGACTTTGACCTAAGCGACGGAATCATCTTAGTTGCTCGTCTTTGAACTCTTTCGATTTTGTCTATATCTTTGCGCATATACGGATTCCAAAATTGGACCGCGTACTCCAAATGGGGTCTAACTAATGATTTATAAAGTGGAACTATAATATCGCGCGATTTGTACTCAAAATTTCGAGCTATAAAACCTAACACTTTGTTCGCCTTATTGACCGCTGCTGTACTTTGTTTCGCTACTTTTAAATCACCAGTGACTATAACTCCTAAATCTTTTTCCTGCTCTTCGCTTGTTAAATCTTTCCCTGACATACTATACGCAAATTTACCGTTACGCGAACCTATATGCAAAATTTTGCACTTATCCACGTTAAATCTCATTTGCCATGTGACTGACCAATCAACGATTTTATTCAGATCTTCCTGAATTTTACCTCTATCTTCGTCATTAATCGCCCTACCACCCAGCTTCGTGTCATCCGCAAACTTTGAAACTGTACTGACTAGGCCGACATCTAAATCGTTAATATATATAAGAAAAAGCAAGGGGCCCAAATTCAGAGCTGGGCACTTGCGTTTTTTTGCGCGTTTTTTTGCGGTACTGCGGTACTGCGGTACTACTACCGCACTACCAAATCGGTACCGCATAACGCAGTACCGCAAAGGATCGCTGAAAGTACAGCAGTACCGCTACCGCATTCAAATTTCCCGCGGTACTTTCCGCGGTACCGACCAACACGGTAGTACCGCAGTACCGCAGTACCGCAAAAAAAACCGCAAGTGCCCAGCTCTGGCCCAATACAGAACCCTGAGGAACGCCACTCGCTAAATTAGCCCAGCACTACTCCGCTCCATCAACGACCACCCTCTGTTTCCTGCCTCGCAACCACTCTTCTAGCCAATTTATTACTACACCCCTGATTCCATGAGCCTTAGTTTTTTCAATGAGTCTTTTGTGCGGCACGGTGTCAAACTCTTTTTGAAAATCTAAATACATTACATCAACCGCCCGATGTCTATCGTAAACGTCAACCACGCTTTGGAAAAATTTTAAAAGATGATTAATTAATTAAAAACATATGTTTAGTATACTTGACAACTGCTAGTAATTTCAAATATTAATTGCATAAATAATAGCTATATTTTATGAACTTTAATAAGCGGGGGCGACCTCTAAAAATTGTTCAATCCAAAAATAATTTTATATGTGATGTTGTTTCAACCAATGGAACTGGTTGAGGGGGCGCAACCTAAACAAATCAACACTTCGAAAATAAGAGACACCCTAAATTATATATATATATATATATATATATATATATATATATATATGTGTGTATATACGTATATAGGATCAAGTAAAGATAAGCACCCCCAGCCTTCTTTAATTAGCCTTATAAGGCTAACTAACGAAAATATCACGACCAAACCTAACCAATCGTTAAGTCAACTGTACGCCCTTGACCAATGGTTAGGTTAGGTCGTGATATTTTCGTTAGTTAGCCTTATAAGGCTAATTAAAGAAGGCTGGGGGTGCTTATCTTTACTTGATCCCATATATATATATATATATATATTGGGTGATTTTTTTAACATTAAACATTTTAAAAGGATTGCATTTTTTATTAACTGAAATAAGAAAAAAAAATTTACTGTACCTTTCCACCCTACAAACCATGCTCTATGTGATATCCTCTCAACTCATTAACTCTTTGCACACGAACAACAAAATGTAGCAGTACTCTGGACAGAGTATCTGTTGAAATCTGAGAAATTTCTTGTTCAGTTGATGCTTCCAATTCTTCTACTGCGTATGCATTGTGTTTAAACACCCCATCTTTTAAATAACCCCACAGATAAAAATCACAGGGGTTTAGATCTGATAATGTTGGTGGCCGGGATATTCCTTTATCATAAACCGCAAGAAATCTGTTGGACAGGACTCTTCTGTCCAAAGTATGTTTTGCACTTGGGGTCTAATTCTCCATGTGGAGAGAAGGTACACTAAAACTTTCATCCCTTATTTAAGTTAATTAAAAGAAATACAATCTTGTTAAAATTTCAGATGTTTAAAAAATCTTCATATATATATATATGTATATGTTAAACCCCTCTATGGCCTTGGTCGGTTCGAATTTGACTGGGGTTCTGGTTAGGTGGCAGCAACGGATATGTTACTCTGGAGTAGCTGGTACCGTATAGGGAATC
>JAJOZX010004237.1:370000-382500 GCA_023014485.1 Bathynomus jamesi
GGTGTGCTTATATATATATATATATATAAAAAATGAAATGAATAATCAATATTCATTTTTACATAAGAACCAAAATCGCTTAACGCGAGTTTGGATAATAATTTTACTTGTAGCTTCCTATTTTTGTTCGTGTCACAACCCTACGATCTACCATATCTATGGTTTAGTCGTATCCATTTTTCCATTTGTTATAGAAGTTATTATAATTAATTATGATTGTCTTACATCTCACCCTTGACCCTAGATTATGCATACATATTGCATATAACAGGATTGGAACCCGTAGTTGTACTTCTTAGTCATGAATACCCACTCTTTGTCTCTAATTCGTTCTTGTAAATCTTCCTAATAATGATTTGTACTATACGTACAAATTCAATAACTTTGACGTCATAAAGTAACTTAATCCTCTTCACGTTTCCATACCGCCAATACTGAATCACCCATTTGGTATGTGGATATCTTTCATGTTCAATATATGGTAAATTCTTTAATAATAATAATAATAATAATAAAAAGAAAAACTTCATTCTCTATACATCATTATTTATGTTGTTTCCTACCTATTGTCTACTGATACCTATCAACCTATCAGTCCATATTTCACGCGTGTCTATATTACGCACACAACCTATTCTGTTACTTACATGTAAAATACGTACACATGTATTTTTTTATTTTTTCTTTTAAGTGCGTTCACCCCTCACAAGATATTCATAAATGCTTGGGTAAGTAAGTGGTCGAATTCGCGAATCACAGCAAAATCGAACGCTCTGATCCGAATTTATAACATATTATAATATAATGTAACATGTTATGTTTTATATAAATTATCTTGTATGTGCTCATGTACTTGTGTTATGCTAATAACCATATAATATAACCATATAATATAACCATATAATATAACCATATAATATAACCATATATTATAACCATATATAAAATATAAAAAACACTGTAAGAATGGTAAACGACGTAATGTACTTCAATGAAACTGTAATTGAATGTAATGACTTTATATATAATGTAAGAATGTACTTTAATAGAACTGTAAGGGACAATCATAAGCGAATGGGAAGTAATCCATAATCGCAATCATAATTGTAATAAACTCAAAACGAAAATGTACTCAGTCGTGTACTTAAATTGTACTTATGTACTACTATGAAATGATATCGCCTTCAGAAATGAAGACGCGGCAAAAAAAATACGATTAGTTTTATTTTTATTTTTTTTAATTTTTATTTGGAATCTTTCAAACATCTGATCGTGTTTAAAAGGGGGAAACTTAACCTTCAACTGTCGTCCCCCAACATTTAGGCTTATATTATATATGTATTTGTAAAATGAACTTCACTTCATTACGGCTCTCTGCTTTGGTCACTGCTAAGACTCCCTTGTTAGCAGCCTCGCTGCGGGGAGGGGGCAGAGGCCCCTTGTCTCCTTAATATTTTTTTAGATTCCGGCCTGAGCCATGGTCGAAAAAGGTCGAACCTCTACCCCTGTAAATTCAGAGCACTACCTGTACATTTTGAGAAGTAAACCACAGTAAAAGAAGTTTTTATCTTTTCCTTCGAGCCTTGTTCTCTTCAGGAATTTAGTCAGTAAAGTCGATAAGTTATAAAAGAAAAGTCGATAATTTTAGTACCAAGAGAAAGTATCAGAGTATTATAGAAAGAGAAGAATTAACAAAGTGTCGACCCCATAAAGCGAGAGAAAAGAATTAGAAAGTTGTAGAAGAAATATATCAAGAAGAAATATCCGTTGCTGCCTCCTAACTAGAACCCCCGTCAATTCGAACCACCCAGGGCCATAGACGAAGAGGTTAACAGAGTGGCAACCCTATAGCCAGGATAAACTTTTGGCGACCCTACTACCAAGAAGAGAAGAATATTTTAAGAAGAGGATTTTAACAAGTGGCCACTCTTTGGCCAGGATAGGAATTACCCTGCATCAGGATAAAACCATTTGACCGGCGTGTCACGACTTCTTGTTCGTAACATCCACCCTTGAACCGGTGTGTCACGACTCCAAGTTCCCCACGCCTAGTTTTCATCCAAGAAGAAGTAGCCAGCAAGACGTCTTCAGGACACGTCTCTGAGGATTTCGCCTGTAGAAATTTTGTTAAGTACAGAGTTTGTTTTTTTAAAGAAATTTATAAACACTTGAAAAGTCAGTATTATTAACAGTTAATAATGAGTATCAAGTCAGAATTTACAAGAAACACAGTGAACATTTCAGACACCAGTGATACATTTTTTTAGTGAAACAATAATTTTCACAGAAGTTAAATGTAAAAGAAGTTAATTTCAGAGAGTTAATTTCAGAGAGTTAATTTCAGAGAGTTAATTTCAGAGAGTTAATTTCAGAGAGTGAATTTCAGTTATTTTCACTATTATATTCAGTATAGAATAATTTTATTTTATGTACCAAACATAATAGTACCGTACCTTCACGTACATTCGAGTGAAATGTTGTTTACATTTTTCATTTTTGTTTACAATTTTTTTCAAATTATTGAATTGAATTGACTTGCAAATTATGAAAGAGTGTGTTTATAGAGAGTTTATAGATTTAGAGAGATTCTTGAAATAATTTCGAGTCAGTTTTAGTTGCAAATAAGTTGCAAGTCAGTTTGAAGTCAGTTTTAGTTGCAAATAAGTTGCAGGTCAGTTTTGAAGTCATTTTTAGTTGCAAATAAGTTGCAAGTCAGTTTTGAAGTCAGTTTTAGTTGCAAGTAAGTTACAAGTCAGTTTGAAGTCAGTTTTAGTTGCAAATAAGTTGCAAGTCAGTTTTGAAGTCAGTTTTAGTTGCAAATAAGTTGCAAGTCAGTTTTGAAGTCAGTTTTAGTTGCAAATAAGTTGCAAGTCAGTTTTGAAGTCAGTTTTAGTTGCAAATAAGTTGCAAGTCAGTTTTAAAGTCAGTTTTAGTTGCAAATAAGTTGCAAGTCAGTTTTGAAGTCAGAAGGTTGCGCCAAGAGGGACAACCGCCCGAGATTTATAGAAATACTTGATAAGAGGTCAAGTCAGAAGGTTGCGCCAAGAGGGACAACCGCCGCAGAGATTTATAGAATACTTGATAAGAGGTCAAGTCAGAAGGTTGCGCCAAGAGGGACAACCGCCCCAGAGATTTTATAGAAATACTTGATAAGAGGTCAAGTCAGAAGGTTGCGCCCAAGAGGGACAACCGCCCCAGAGATTTATAGAAATACTTGATAAGAGGTCAAGTCAGAAGGTTGCGCCAAGAGGGACAACCGCCCCAGAGATTTATAGAAATACTTGATAAGAGGTCAAGTCAGAAGGTTGCGCCAAGAGGGACAACCGCCCCAGAGATTTATAGAAATACTTGATAGAGTTCAAGTAGACAGTTTCAAGATACTTGATAAGAGTTCCAAGTCAATAGGTTGCATCCAAGAGGGACAACCGCCCCAGAGATTACAGAAGTGTTTTGAAGCCAGTTTTGAAGAAGTTAGTTTTGAAGAAGTTAGTTTTGAAGAAGTTAGTTTTGAAGAAGTTAGTTTTGAAGAAGTTAGTTTGAAGGAAGTTAGTTTGAAGAAGTAGTTTGAAGAAGTTAGTTTTAAGTCCAAGTCATTTTAACGCAGTCAATGAATTCAACTTTTTCTTTGTAATTTAAGAGAATTTAATTTAGAAAATGTAATCTAAGAATTTAAGTCAACCTTTTTTTTGTTGTAAAAGAGAATTAAATTCAACCTGAATTGACCGGTTTGTGTCTTTAGGTTAAGTTTTTTGTTTGTTTGTAAGAAGGAAATTGACCGATTTGTCTTCCTTTTCATGCATTGTTGCGTATATAAATATTATAGTTATGTATTTTTTTATTTGTAACCAAAACCGTTTTTACAAAGTTTGTAACGACTTTTAAAATTATTGATTATAGATGACAGAAATAGTGTAATAATAAATCGATCATGTACCTAATTTATCTTGCTCTGTACGGGTCGGGAAATTTACCCGTAGGACCGCACATACCCTAAATTTCAGTTGTGTTTATTCTTTTTTGTCATTTAATTTTAATAAAACTTCTACACAATAAAACATATGTATTTATCTATATGACAAACAAGTTTTCAGACTAAAATATCAAATAATTCAAATTCTATCAACATTTAAACGAAATAGTATGATTTTTCTACTTAACATGCAAAAATTATTAAACCTTTTTAATATTTTTTTATTATATAAAAAAATTTTAATGTAAATTTACCTGAAATATTAAAAGAAAAGATTGTTCGAAATGCTTTCTTCCATTCAATAACTTTTTTATTCTTGGCCGAAACTCATCTAAGGTTCAATTTACTTTTTTTAAGAAATATTATAAAATTATTTTAGCTCAATTAAAATGCATAAATTGATTTCTATTTTTAATTTGTATTCTTAATTTTCTATAATTCAATTATCGTACCGATACTTCTGGTTAATGTTAATGGTTATATAGTTCATACATAGCTAGGAATGTTACTAGTCGAATTTAATTCCATCTTCAAAATTTAATTTTTAATGACACTAGATTTACTTTCATTACTTGTAAGGTCCTCTAAGTACGTTTTTTTTATTACCTTAATCCGTGTAACTGATTTAATTAAATACTTAAATACTACCTTGAACTTAAAGGATTTTATAATAATAATAATAATGATAATAATAATAATAATACCAACAATAATTGACTTAAAAGATTTTATAACCCTAAACCCATCTTAAATTATTATACATTATTTTTTTTAAAACTTTGTTAATTCAAAAACCTAGCAAATCCCTACACATACTGTACACACGCATGTATGCACACTATATATACTATATATACAAACCTTATTCTAAAATCATTGGATATCACAAACTATTTCATAGCGTGTAAGTGCTAACTATGCTATTTATATAGTCCTAAGCATTTTTGCTTACTATATATAAATTTTTGCTCAGGCATTTATTCAGTTAATTTAAAAATCCTCTCAGCTAATCTGTCCCTCAAAATTATAAGATACACACTTTGTATCTAATACACACAAATACACACTAGACCACAGGTCTATACATCATCCATTACGTAATTAGATTTCTTACCTACAATAGTCAATAAAAATTAGCTTATAGATTGTACGATGTACGTTTTTCCCTTTTATCTACTCTATTCATTATGTACATAATTTATCCAACCGAAAAATAAAATTTTGAATTTTTTTTTTTAACCATATCATTGTTTGTCTAACTTAAATGTTTGTCTTAGTTGCTCGTCTTTGAACTCTTTCGATTTTGTCTATATCTTTGCGCATATGAGGATTCCAAAATTGAACCGCGTACTCCAAATGGGGTCTAACTAATGATTTATAAAGAGGAACTATAATATCGCGCGATTTGTACTCAAAATTTCGAGCTATAAAACCTAATACTTTGTTCGCCATATTGACCGCTGCTGTACTTTGTTTCGCTACTTTTAAATCACCAGTGACGATAACTCCTAAATCTTTTTCCTGCTCTACGCTTGTTAAATCTTTCCCTGACATAATATACGCAAAATTACCGTTACGCGAACCTATATGCAAAATTTTGCACTTATCAACGTTAAATCTCATTTGCCATGTGACTGACCAATCAACGATTTTATTCAGATCTTCCTGGATTTTAACTCTATCTTCGTCATTAATCGCCCTACCACCCAGCTTCGTGTCATCCGCAAACTTTGAAACTGTACTGACTAGGCCGACATCTAAATCGTTAATATATATAAGAAAAAGCAAGGGGCCCAATACAGAACCCTGAGGAACGCCACTCGCTACATTAGCCCAACACGACTCCGCTCCATCAACGACCACCCTCTGTTTCCTACCTCGCAACCACTCTTCTAGCCAATTTATTACTACACCCCTGATTCCATGAGCCTTAGTTTTTTCAATGAGTCTTTTGTGCGGCACGGTGTCAAACGCTTTTTGAAAATCTAAATACACTACATCAACCGCCCGATGTCTATCGTAAACGTCAACCACGCTTTGGAAAAATTCTAAAAGATTAGTTAAGCAAGATTTGTTTCGCCTAAAACCGTGCTGCGTATTTCTAACTAGTTTATGCACTTCTAAGTGTTCGACTATACGATCCCTAATTATTGATTCCAGTAGCTTACCTACAACAGACGTTAAACTGATTGGCCTATAATTTCCCGCCGCACCTTTATCGCCTTTCTTAAAGATAGGTGTTACGTTTGCTAACTTGAAATTATCTGGTACGCACCCTCAGAAATAGACGCATTAAAAATCTTTGTTAGCGGCACAACAATGCTATCTTTTAATTCTTTTAGTTGTATGGGATATATGGAATCCGGCCCCGGTGATTTACGCGTTTTCATTTTATCAATATAGCGCATTACCTCCCCTTCACTAACCACTATATTATCCAAAATATTACCATTATCAAAAGGTATTATGTCTATGACCGTAGGGATATTCGTTACATCTTCTATAGTAAAAACTGACGTAAAAAATTCGTTTAGCAAGGTAGCCATTTCCTTGTTTTCAGAAACTAGATCTCCGTTTACATTTTTCAAAGGCCCCAAACTTTTTACTGGATTTCTATTATTGACGTATTGAAAGAATCGCTTGGGGTTTTCTTTACCGTCACGAGCTATGGAGATTTCAAATTCGCGCTTGGACTTTTTTATTACACTTTTCGCTTCACGCCTTAGAGATATGTAGTTGTTTCGTAACCACAAATTGTCTTTATCGCACTTATGTAGCCTATAAGCCCTATCTCTACTCTTTATAATGTCTCCTACTCTAGAAGTAAACCACAAGGGCTTGTTGTTTACTTTCGCACGCTTAATTTTGTACGGTACACATTCCTCATTTATAGTCCTAAATACGTTTCGAACGATTCCCACATTAGTTTTGCGTTGGAGTTCCCCATTACGTTTTCCCAATTGACGTGTGACAATTTATTTCGAAATTTACTAAAGTCTGCGTGCTGGAAGTTAGGAATTTTAGTCGAGTTAGTTGGTTTCGAGTGACTTACTGAGAGGACAAACTCTACCATATTGTGATCGCTATTGCTTAACGGTTCTATTACTTGAAGATCAGTAATTAGCCTATCATCCGTAGTTATTACTAAATCTAAAATACTGTCCAACCTCGTAGGTTCCCCAACCTTTTGAATAAGAAAGCTATCCTCGAGAAAATTAACTAAACGATTACCTTCCGCGTCTCCCTGTATTGTATCGTAATTCACGTTGGCGCAATTAAAGTCACCCATAACTAAAGCCTGCTCACTACCGATTATTCTCTTTAGTTCACGATATAACGCTTCGTCCGTATCAGCTGTTTGATTAGGGGGCCTATATATAACCGCAACAAGAAGTTTGAAATCGTTCAATTTAAGTTCTGCTATAGTCGAATCTATCGGTTCTGGAATTGTGCTCTTTACTTCTATAACGTTCGCAATATTATCTTTGATATACAGCATAACACCGCCTCCTCGCGTACCTATTCTGTTTTTAACAAAAAGTCTATAACCTTTAATTTGATACTCCCCTACAAAGTCACGAGTTTCAGTGCTAAGCCACGATTCATTTATCGCAATTATATCATAGTCTTTACAAGCAATTAAAGAAAAAATTCGTTTTTTTATTTCGTAGGCTACGAGCATTTAAGGATAGAACCTTCAAATTGTTTGTAATTGCGACACCTTCGCGAGCGCAGGGAAATTGTGGAATTTACGCTGGGACCGTTCGAGTTACGGCAGCCTGAAAAGAAGAGACAGTATTATGAAATAGTCTTCCTAAACGCGCAGCTCCAACGTCATTAAGATGAAGTCCATCTCGAGGAACAAGTCCCTCCTGCCGTAGAAACTGTTCCAAAAATTCGCAAAATGCACTCCTTCCTGTTGGCAAAGAGACTTTAGGTTATTGTTAATATAGGTCGCCTTGCTGTAGAAATCGTTACGTTGGATAATTCGAGGAAGTATACCTGTTAAAACAATCTTATTAGTTTTTTCCTTTAATCGCTCTAGTAAGTCCCTGTACCTAGCCAGCAGTTCTTCCGATCTAGAATTTAAAACGTTATTAGTACCGACATGAATAACATACGTTGTGTCCTCGGTACCGTCTGTAAATTGGTCAACACTATTAGTTATATCCTCCACCCTTGCACCAGGGTAGCAGTAACGGCGCCTACGACGAGGGTTTCTCCCACAGAATTCCTCGAGCTGCCCTCGAACAATGGAATCGCCAACGAGTCGTATTTCCGGTTCATCAGCATCTTCGAAACCTAAAACAGAAAACTTATTGTTTGTTATTACTGGTAGACATGTCTTAGGTTTTCTCAATGGGGCTCCATTACGCACTCGAACGAAGGGTTGGGAACTAGGGGAAGAGAGAGGGCTATTAATACTATTTATATTATTAGTAGAAACTGAGGCAGGAGGGGTCGTAACTGGAGTCTCAAGGGATTCTAATTTTGCCGTCAGGAGCATCACGCTTTCTTCAAGCCTCACCTGGCCTCCCTCTCACGTTCTAACTCGTTCCTCAGCACTTCCATGCTTGAGCACCACCTGCAAACTAACTGTTCATTATTATTAGCCATTGTAAACGCGTAAGCGGCAAATTTCCCTTCACAGCGACTGCAAGTACTTGACGGGGGTGCCATGCTTTTAATTAGTTAAACAAAACAAAAAAAAAAAAAAAAAACGAGCGTTTGGAAATTAATAAATTACAACGTAGGTCTACCGCGTTCTTGAAACGCAGAAACAGGTTCTTGTAACACAAATTTATACTAAATGAATATAGAATTAAGCTACCGACAAAAGATCTGTAAAAGAAGAGTATTTATAATACTTATCTGTCCGCGATTCGACCGATTTTTTTTTTTTCACACGGTTGTGACCACACTCTACCTGACCTCTCGAAGGAAGGAAAAATGAACCTTATGACCACGTTTTCTGATAGATTTGAAAAACAAACAAGGCAAGCCACGTGCAGTAGCCTTGGTTTGATCAAATAATATAGTACTGAATAACGTCAATAAATGAAATATATTCGTTAATGAATGATTAGTAGCACGAAGTAATTTAGTTAGAATGCACCGAACACTATTTTTTTTTAAAACACTTCAACGAAAACCACTTATTCAATTGATAACATGGACACTCGATAAAACACGTCTGTTCAAAGGAAGACACACATATATATATATATATATATATATATATATATATATATATACATATATATATATATACACATATATATATATATATATATATATATATATATATATATATATATATATTGTGTGTGTGTGTATATGTATTGTATATATGTATTGTATATATGTATTGTAATATGTATTGTATATATGTGTGTATATATGTATTAGGGTGTCTCTTATTTTCAAAGTGTTGATTTTTTAGGTTGCGCCCCCTCAACCAGTTCCATTGGTTGAGAAAACATCACATGTAAAATGTTGTTTGGATTGAGCAATGTTTAGAGGTCGCCCCGCTTATTAAAGTTCATAAAATATAGCTATTATTTATGCAATTAATATTTGAAATTACTAGCAGTTGTCAAGTATACTAAACATATGTTTTTAATTAATTAATCATCATATTTATGATGAATTCAATTAAATGAATATATTAGAGATAATTGTCAAGTTTGTAGCTGAAAATATTGCTTGATAAGACAAGATCAACCTGTTTAAACATTTTTCATCAAGAATGCTCCAGAATATGTTGCAATTGTTTATTTGTCATCATTCAGTGTTCTGCTGTCATAAGTAAAAGGTGTGTAACTGTGTATCACTATACTTCTTTTTTGCTATTATCAGATAATAAACTGTTATTTATATTTTTCACAATTATTTATACTGATTTTGTTATTAGTGTTTGAAAAAAATTTAATGAATTTAATGAAAAAATTAGAATTTATGCTCTTATATACATATTATGAAGTTTTAAACAATGTTGCTATTTGTCACAGAGAATTTAATTTAGTTCAATGGAAATTTTACCTGACATGTGTTTCATGATCTGTGTTTCTATCAGTGGCGTCACTAGAGGGGTGCGGGGGGTTTTTGTGCAGTGTTTGAGCAGAAATTTATTATTTTTTATAAAAATATCCCTGTAGTTAGTTATAACAACAAAAACATTTTTCGTAAGCCCAGCTTACATGTATCAATATACCTACAAGGCTAAAACTCTATGCTAATTTACTTTTTGAACCTTCTAATGCGCTCCGGTCAGAGCTGTCATTATTACCCAATTACAATGACGCTTCGAATCACGTGGTTTCGTCTGCACGCTCTACAAGCACGCGCTGTTGTTTTCGTTGCTGCTGGTGTTTTTATAGTCGCTGTTGTTTTGAGAATGAAGTAGTAATTAAAGGAAAAGAAGGAGAAAAATAAAAAAAGGTTTCCGCTCAGTTGTTGCAGCCTCTGTCTTTATGATGTTGCAGCCTCAAATTTATGAGTATATTTCCATATGCATTTGTCTACAACTTCTACATTATTTGGGCCGTTATTGATTATGCAAGCCTAATCCATTAATGTATCTCATGTAACGGTAAAGTTTAACGTTAAAATGAACATAATTTTGATGTAGTTCTTAAACGTTTTTACTTCGAATTCTATTGTTTTCTTACCGAATTTTCACTTTAACCACATGAAACTATGTAAATGTAAATACATTTAGGCTGTGCGTATGATATTGTAATTTAAAGGAGTAATTTTAATTTTGCTAGTTGTTTATGTCACTACTATTGCCATTACATTCAGTGATATACGGGAATTACGATTTACGAGTAACATTAGTACAAAAAAACATTACTAAGGATTCTGTATGGTCTGGTACGGAGGAGGTCCATGGGGGGGGGGACACCATGAGTTACCGCACTGGGTGACACCAACCCTAGTGACGCCACTGTTTCTATTTCCAATAAAATAGCAAATAGAAATTTCTACTACAAAAATATTTATTCCTTGTTTCTTAGATTAAAAAATAATAGGAATAATAATTGAGAAAAATACGTTAGATTTATAAAATAGACCAAATTAATTCTATGTCTACCAAATTTTTTTTTTTGTAATTTAAAAAAGTCAAAACAGTGATTTAGCCCTGCTCTACAAAACATAACACTACATTAATATTTTGATTTCTTATTTGCAGATGAATACAAGAAGACCATTCTATTTGCTCGGATCTACAGTAGATGATATTAATGGCTCAAAGCTGCCCCCATATAGGCAAGCTTTGTTTATTTTATGCAAGTCCACAGAGAGAAAAACATGACAATCCGCGATGCTCTGCGTCAATTCATTCGAGCCACAATAGTTATCTGGGATAAGGCCAATATTCCTACTCAGCAGGAACCTCGTGCCATGAAGAAGTTAGAGAATTTCTTTAACGAATGGACTTGCTTAAAGAAGCATGCTTCCAGAACAAGCCAGAGCCATAAAACCAAGGAGGCTGATTTTGTAGAGCGATTGGAAGATCTCTTTGACATCGCCCATGGAGACGCTGAGAAGCTGATCAAGAATCGTGAGGATTGGGAGTTCCTTCAACTGCAAAGACAAAAAGGTCGTCCTGGCTCAATCGGTGGTGTGGACACTGTACATCTTCACCGCACAAAAAATGCAGTCAAACGGTTGGAAGCTGAGGCAGAGAGAAAAAGAAAGTCAGAATCTTTGATGGAGGCGTCTACTAGTCAAGTTGTACTGGCTTCTTCCACATCTTCCAGCAACACTGATGAAAGTGAGAATGAGGAGGAGGAGCCCAAAGGAGCTTGTGCTTTACCAAAATCTAAGAAAAAACGAGGCATGAAAAACATCATGACTATTCAGATGTCTGCTGCCCTGGATCGTACACAAATTTCCTCTAGAAAGGCAACATTTATCCTCGCAGAGGCAGCTAGAAGCTTTGGTTTGGACGCTTCAGATTACAACATAAACCAACATTCTATCCATCGCCTTCGAAATAAGAACCGAGCTCGTCATGCTAAAGAACTTAAGGAGCATTTCCATGGAGAATGTTCTATGACAGTCCACTGGGATGGCAAGATGATGGAGGACCTCACTCGCACAAGCACATTGATCGTCTCCAGTACTTGTGTCAGGACCTGGTGTTGAACAGCTGCTTGGTGTCCCCAAAATCCCAAACTCAACTGGAGAAGCACAAGCTGAAGCCGTCTTTAACTGCCTGAATGAATGGGGAATTACAGAGAGAGTAAAAGCAATTTGTTTCGATACAACAGCTTCAAACACGGGTCAATATAGTGGAGCCTGTGCTCTCATCGAAGCAAAATTGGGACATGAGTTTTGTACTTGCCTTGTAGACCATGTTTTAGATTTATTGTTGGGAGCTGCATTTGAAGCAACATTGGGATCTACATCAACTGGTCCAGAGATATTGATCTTTAAGCGTTTTCGTGACAATTGGAATTCTGTTGATCAAAGCCAGTTCCAAACAGGTGAGACAGACACGATTACTAAAGAAGCAATTATC
>JAJOZX010004237.1:387500-395000 GCA_023014485.1 Bathynomus jamesi
ATGACAGCCTTAGTCACCCGGCACGGTAACATATTTGGCGCCCAACGTTTTTTTATCTGTTTTTATATTTGCTTGTTTTATATTTGCTTGTATTTTTTTTCTGTAAGTTCATTGTTTTTTGCGTGAAATTGTGTATATTTAATCATTTTGTTTACGTTTTTTTTGTTTTAGGGATATATATTGCGTATATACTCGTACATTGGGTTTGTATTTTATATTTATTTTTTTCTTGTATAAGGTTATTTTTACACGCTTTTGGCCTATATATTTTAGGGGGGTCTTTTACAGGGTTCAGGTCTTTGATTCTATTGTCCTTTTCTGATTTTCGTAACTATGTCTGGTGATGAAAGTAAACAGGCCTGCGCGTTAGAGGCAGTGTTTCAAGGAGAAAAATCGAGTGATAGTGCGGCAATGACGTATTTAATGAAATTTCAGGAGGCTCTAAGTCATGAATCGGTTAATATAGATAGTGTGGTGTTTACCTTGGAGTCTGTTACAGAAGCATTGAAGTATAAGCAAAAGGGAGCTATGCCAAAAGGTACGTCGGGGAAAAAAGTGCAGTACCAGGTCAGAGAGGATACGTATGAAGAGAGTGACACGGAGCCTGATGAACGACGAACGAGGCAAAAGAAAAAAGTATCGCATGGGTCTACGGCAAAGACTCGTAAGTACACGACGGATGGTAGTACAGATACTGAGGTTGAAGAGTCCCAACAGGGTCAAGGTGGTAGGTTTTGGTTGAAAGGTTATTGGAGTTAGAAAAGTCTGGAATTTCTCACCAGGAGGCGACTAATAGAATTTTAATAGTAATAGCTGGTGAGCTTCTGAGATTCTTAGGTATGATAAAGAGGCTAGGAGTGTTAAGGCAGTTAAACCGTTAAAATTTGGTGTTGAACGTATTCAGATATTTGATGCATTTATGGAAGATTTCGAACGGTACGCGGGTGAACAACTTGGTAAGGATAAAAACAGGTGGATAGTAGAGCTTAGGAATTTTCTAGAGGGACCAATTTTAAAAACCTATTACAGTGTGTATCGCCCGAAAGTCTCTTATACGACCATCATAGCCCGCCTTAAGAACTGGTGTAAGGAAGAAAGAGATAACGAGCAGACTGAGTTACAGAGAGAGTTTTGGCGTATGGAAATCAAGAAAGGAGAACGCTACAGTGATTTTGCCCTAAGATTGCAAACAACTTACGAGGCAGCAGTTCCTGAAGGTAAACGCGACGTGGAGACTCTGAAAGGTCAGTTTTTGAAGTCTGTTCCTTCTAAGGTAGCACGAAGAATTAAAATTAGGCTTGGAACTGAGAGAGAGAGTGCCAACGTCAAATGGAAGGATATGGTAAGGTGGGCTCTAGATGAAGACGAGCTTGAGGAAGAAGAGAAGGTGGTACGTAAGGATGATGCTATTCCGGTCTGGACTGCCTTTCCTGAGAGTGCTATGAACATGAATGAGGATTCTCGAATGCCGTATGCTGGTGCGGTTAGGCAGGGTAAACCATGGATGCATGAGCAAGGTCAACAATGGATGCATGGACAAAATAGGCCTTGGATGAATGACGTGTCAGGAACAGGCGCACAAGGTGAGAAGAGGGTGGTAGTGTGTCATTTCTGTCGTAGATCTGGGCATGTGAAGAAAAATTGTTGGAGGCTGAATGGTTGGTGTTTCGCGTGTGGGAGTGACCAGCACATGGTGAGTGACTGTAATGTTAGGGGTGATTTTTATGGGAAAAGACCACAAGGCCAGGGAAAGAAACCTAAATGTTATTTGTGTGAGGAGGAAGGGCATGTCATATCTAGATGTCCTATGCTCGAGAATGCACGTGAGAATGTGAAAGGGAAAAAGTCGATCGACGGTAATAAGGGAAACTAATTAGCCCCGGCTCTGGTAATTACGAGTCGGGGCTGTTGATAGAGGCGCTGGAAAGTGAGGATGCAGGCAATAAGATTTTAAATTTGAATCCCGAGGCTGCTGAATTTGTTTCAAGTGAGCAGATGGGTGAAAGGGGGCAGGTAAGGGAGCAAATATCTTTGCCGCAGGTAGTACGTCGGAAGTGTAAAGTAGAAAGTAAAGTTGACAGTACGGTGGTGTTTGCTATGGGGATGACTAAAAGCAATAATCAAGAGCTTGAGGCACAAGACTTGATGGAATTGGTAGTTCATTTGAATGGAGTTGGGGTGGTGGCAATGATTGATTCGGGAGCACAAAT
Source organism: Bathynomus jamesi (assembly GCA_023014485.1). Classification (NCBI taxonomy): domain Eukaryota; kingdom Metazoa; phylum Arthropoda; class Malacostraca; order Isopoda; family Cirolanidae; genus Bathynomus; species Bathynomus jamesi. Next base: position 389,711 of record JAJOZX010004237.1, read on the forward strand.
GGGTGTGATGGATACTAACCTTGCCACGAGTTTACCTGAGTTGTGTATGGAAGAATGCAAGATAAGGCTGCATGGAGTTGGGGTGGAAAGTGAGGGTATATTAGTGACAAAGAAGGTTCGAGTGAATGTGATGATACATGGTGTGAATTATGGAGAGAGTGAATTTTTGGTAGTTAACAATTCTGGTCAACCAGTAATTCTTGGGATTGATTTCCTGGTTAAAAATAAAATTAAACTTAATGTGGGTAGAAGATGCTTTAAAAGGGCTAATGAAAATGATGAGCAAGAGGAGCTGTATGTGGGTGTGAATGTGAATAAATGTTTGAGAATGGTCTCTTATGTTCCAATTTGTATGGCTGAGAACGTGATACTGGAAGAGGATAAATGGATTAGAGTTAAAGTTAGGAGGCCTATAATAGTTTTAAACCACGGGAATGTTGTGCGGAATGTGAAAGGGACGACGATGATGTGTTATTTGTCGATGGTGACTCTGTGAATCCGAAGTTTGATAAGTTATTGAGAGTTTGGCCTGGCTTGATTAACTGGGAAAGTGAGAGAGTTTTATTTTAGTGAGAAAGTTGATACCTGGTAAATTAGGATTAAAAGAAAATGCAAGGATTACGACTGCGTATTCAATGGTTGATAATGCAAAGTTGGAAGAGCTCGATAAAGAATTTACTTACGCGGTGAACACGTTAGTACATGAAGCAGGTGGAATGAAGATTGTAAGGAATGGAATGAAGAATCCCTTCAGAGTAAAGTGTCTTTGTCTGATGTAATTAATGAGCAAGAGCGACAGGTCGTTTGGGGTGTGTTATGGAAACACAGGAATGTTTTTAGTAAAAGTGACTCGGATATTGGGCGCGCACGTATGACTCCATATAAGATTGTATTGAATGATTACACTCCGATATACCAGCGACCACGTAGATTTAATAGAGAAATGAATGAGGAGGTTGAAAAGCAGGTTAGAGAGTTATGTATGCGTGACATTGTGGAGCCCTGTGCTTCTGAATGGAGTTCTCCTATCGTGCCAGTTCGTAAAAAGGATGGGTCTATACGATTATGTGTAGATTATAGAAAACTGAACGTGGTTACTAAAGCAGATAGATTTCCTATGCCTAATTTGAGTGAAGCGGTGTTTGGGTTGCATGGTATGAAGTATTTCACTTCCATGGATTTGCTTCGCGGTTATTACCAGATGCCTGTAGAAGAGGAAAGTCGCGATTTCACTGCGTTTTCAACTGTAAGTGGTCAATATAGATTTAAAAGTTTGAGTTTTGGTCTAAAAACGGCACCAAGTGGGTTTCAAAGAGAAATGCAGAGAGTTTTGAATGGTTTGCCGTGGTCGCGGGTGGTAGTGTATATTGATGATATTTTGGTTATGTCCGAGTCCTTGAGTGAGCATATTGAGTTGTTGGACAAAGTATTAACGCGCTTGGAAGAAGCGGGAATGAAGGTCAAACCAAGTAAATGCCAATGGGTGAAGGAAGAAATTAAATTTTTGGGTCACATGGTAGGACGGAACGGTTTATCTAAATTGCCTGAGTATGTGGATAAAGTCACTAATTTTGAACGACCAAAAACGGTGAGTGACTTGCGTCGGTTTTTGGGATTGATTAATTTTCAAAGAAAATTCATTCAAAATTGCTCTGGTATCTCAGCACCGTTGTGTGAAATTACTGGTAGAAAGGGGAAAGAAGTGATTGAATGGACGGAGGAACGATTAAGTGCATTTGAGGAGTTAAAGGTACGTATGAGAGATGCTGTATCGTTAGCTTTCCCCGATTTTTCTGAAGGTGCGGAACGAATGGAATTATATGTCGATGCAAGTGGTGTGGGAATGGGTGCTAGTCTGTGTCAAAAGCAAGATGGGGTGGACAGGATAATAGCTTACGATTCACATGCATTTTCACCTGCCGAAAAACGGTATTCGACCATAGAACGTGAGTTAACTGCATTAAGGTGGGGTATAAAGGCATTTAGGCCATTTTTATTAGGTCGTAATTTTATCCTCTATACAGACCATCGTCCTTTGGTCTACCTGCATAGCATGAAGATGATTGATAGTCGTTTGGCAAGAACGTTAGAGGATATAAGTGAATATGATTTTGAGATTAGATATAAGGCAGGTCGTGAAAACATTGTGGCAGATGCGTTGTCTAGATGTTGTCAAGGAGTCATCGAGAATGAATGTATAATAAATGGGGATTTGGAAGGGCTGCCAGAAGGGTTGAGGATGATTAAGCGTGTTCAGGGAGGAGGCAACTCTTTGTATGAAAGTTTAAAAATAGTGTTGGATGAAAGGAGAATACCTAGTGTCCTGATAGTGTGCAGGGTTTAAGAGAGTTGTTGGCGGACACATTAAGTAGGAATTATAAGAAATATGGGTTCAGTAGACGTGGCAAGGTGAAGCATCTTCGGTCCCTTCGAATATGTGGAACACTGCCTGTGCTAGAAATGTTGTTGGTTGCTAGTGATTTGTTTGGGGTTGAATTTTCGGTACATCATGGTACATGTTGTACAGTTGCGTATGTGGGTCCCGATGTGAAAGAGAGATCAGATTTAGTGAGTGTGCATTTGCAGTGTTTGGCAGGTGTGCATTTTAATCCAGTTTTGAATGACGGAACGTTTGACTGTGAAAATGTTATTGAAGGAGTGGAATGGGATGATTGCAAATTGGAAGGACAGATCAGAGAAAATGGAGTACCGTTAGAAAGTAACAACGAGGAGGTGCAAATGAATTTGTTTATGAAAGAGAGCGAATCTAATAATAGGTATTGTTGCGGTCACGATGGGGCTTTTGTCGCTTGGACAAATATTCGTATTGACGGTTACACTTACTGTGCATTTTTGGATACTGGTTCAGCTGTTAGTTTGGTACGAGAATCTGTGTTTGAGGAGGCGAAAGTTCAGGAGTTTCGAATGAGACAGTTGGGTATAGATGTGAAACTGAAAGGAATTGGATCAGAATGTGTGCATTCGCGAATAGGTATAACGTTAGATATTATGTCTGACAAGCAGGTAGTGACAACACCATTGGTTGTGGTACCGGATAACTGTATTCCTGGTTGTTTTCTGTTAGGAATGAATTATTTGGTTAAGGCTAGTGTAGAGTTAGATTTTGGTGAAGGGTTATTAGTCTATGGGACTGTAGGGCAAGCAGTGGATATTTTTAATGTCACGGTTGGATTAGATGGTAGAAATGTTGAATCGGAAACTGAGGATATTCGATCAGATGTGGAGATAGGGGATGGTGATGTAGATTTGAGTTATAGTGACAGTGTGACGTTCAGTTTAGTTGAAAACATGTTAGCCAGGGATGTGGTTCTGAAGTTACAAAATAGATCTAATGTAATTAGTAGATTGAGAGAAAAGGTTGCAAAGGGTAGCACAATGGTGGAAGACCGTATGTTGGTAGAGTTTAGACGATATTTTAAAGACTTGGTAGTGAATAATAAAGTTTTGTTTAGAAAAATCAGTGAGAGTGAGTTTGCTGTAGTAATAGGCTTTAGGCAGTTAGTTCACGTAGTTGTTATGTTTCATAACCAGTTAGCCCACATTGGAAGAGATAAGTTATTGCATGTAGTTTCAAAGTATGTATGGCACCCTAAACTATATATGATAGTCAATGACGTGTGTAGAACGTGTGAAAGATGCCAGAAGATGAAGATTGGTCACCAAGTGGTATATCCCCCAATATGGAAGATAGAGGTAAAGGTCCCTTTGAACTTGTAGCTGTAGATTTGTTAGCCTTGCCTAAGACACCGAGAGGTTATGTTGCATGCTTAGTTGCAGTTGACCATTGTAGTAAATGGGCAGTAATAAAACCATTGAGAGATAAGACTGCCAAATGTGTAACTAAAGCTTTTGAAGAGCATGTCTTACCCAGTTTTGTACGTATTCCTTCAAAGATTCTTTCCGATAATGGAAAAGAATTTAGGAGCGAGTGTTTTACTACTATGCTAGAAAAATTTGGAATTGGGCATGTGTATAGTAGTCCATATAAACCTGCTGCGAATGGTGCAATAGAGAGAGTGAATAGAACGTTAGCGGAATTCTTGAGGAATTTGTGTGAAAAGGGGTATGACTGGGATGTTTGGCTGCCTAGAGCAATCTTAGTCTACAATAACACGCTCCATGCGGAAATTGGAATGACTCCGGCTGAGAAAATACTGTGTGAAATTCATGAGAGAGGGAAAATGTTACCAGTTACACAAGAGGAACAAATGCAGTGGCGGGAAGGCCATCCTAATTGGGTACCGTATGGGAAGGGTGTGAAAGTAAAGAAAAAGATTGTAACAGTTGACAGATCATTGGAAAGAAAGATGGAAGGCAGGTATGAAGGTCCATTCACAGTGGTGGAAGTGTTGTCAAGGGGTATGGCTTATGTAATTGAGGGTCAAGGAAGACGAATGAATGTCCACTTTTCTCATTTAAAGTTGTGGGTGGATCCGCCTTTGTATCTTCGTGAATACTGGGAGCGACAGAAAGGTGTGTATGAGAGGTTAGAGCCTGAGCGGGGATGTTTTGAAGAGGAAAGGCATCCTTATGTTCATGGATCGAAAATGGATTCCGGTATTAAATTTGGGTACAGGTATGATGGTGAACTTGCAGAATCCGAGGAGTCTGCAGGTGAGAGGCAGTTAATTTCCACCAGAGTAAGACAGAATCCACCTCGTCGAATTCAGTGGAGTACGTGCAAAAAGTTGGCTGTTTGTAAGGTTAACCAGGTAAAGGTGGCTCATAAGTCAATTCAGACAGAATCCAGTACAAGAGAGGTGGCAGTTCAGGTTGAAGGAGGAAGTACAGTACTTCCATTTGATTTCGAGATGGGGGATTGGTTCGAGACGTTCCAGGAGGATTTCAGCGATTTTGGAGAGGACGAAGAAAGAAGCATAATAGACGAGAGGAGATGGAGTGAGGCTTTAGACTTGTGTAGTAGTAAAATAGAACATGCGAATAGTTTACCTCAAGTGAAAGAAGCGTACACGTTATGCTCCTCGGAACTAATTTTGAGTGAATCTGAGGATGGACATATAGAGAGGAAAGAGGTAAGAGAACAAAATACCGAAGTCGATATTAGTGAGGTAGCCATGAGATTAGGTATAACGTCTGGGGAGGAGAGTGGAAATTTTACTATTTTTATAAAGGTTTATCAGATACGAATAAACAAGAAGGCGAGAGAGATGAGGATCTGAATCCTGATTTTAAACGGGTTACAAGATCAAAATTATTATTACAAGATTTACCATGGGTCCAGGAGCGTGTATTAGAATAAAGTAAAACG
>JAJOZX010004237.1:400000-430492 GCA_023014485.1 Bathynomus jamesi
ATTAGCAAGAGCTAACCATCTAGCATGACTAAGAAGACCTGGCTTTACATGAGCAAGGTGCTCATCAACTGTACCATTTCTGATTGCTGAAATAATGCGATATAAGTACTGCTGATCTCCGCTAACAGCATCAACAATGTGGTGTGGCATATATAATAGTTCTTTACCACTAGTTATAGGTTTGAATTATACTCTGGATTGTTTTCACAAAACTGAATGGCTTTCTTAATAGGACCAACAAAGGTACTTTCCCCAGATGTTGTACCATCCAATGTTTCAAAAATATGTCTTAGAGGTAATTCATTTGTATGAGGCATACAAATGAACCAGTGAAGTGGCCTACCAAGTGCTTTCTCCATAACATGAATTACACCTTCATAACCAGTGTTGGTATTTGTGATATCACAGCCTCTTACAGCTATATCGTTTTGTAGATGTCTCTCTTTAATAACTGACAATACTGAATTTGCTATGTCTGCAGACTTACCCGATGCTGGTGTCTGATGGGTAATATACTCTCCACCTGGTTCAGCAATCATTACATAGTGTACTTCACTCTCCTTTTCACTGTACCACCTGTCATTAACTTTCACTTTACTTAAAGTCTGATCCTTTCGACCATCGAAGTATGTGGAAGTGATAGAATTCACTTTATCACTTCTCAATTTTTTTCGAAGTGTTTCTCTTTCTCTCCGCACCTTACTTCTGTAAAGCAGAGAGAGTTTCATTTGGCTTCCAGTATTTCCTAAACCACAGTCTTCAGTTTCCATTATCCCATTGTCACTGTCTTTATCTGAAGAATTTTCTACTAAGCTCAAAGGTTGAACTTCAATAGAACGATTGATGGTTTTCTTTTGTTTACTTATTTGTTCTGAGAGCTTCCTCTTATATTTCTTTTGTAAAATTTGTGTGGCATGTACATCTACACTACCTATGTACATTTTACGATCACTCCTCTGATCAAATAGAAACTGTAATTCCTCTTTTGGTACCTTTTTATCTCCCCAACATATGCAATCTATGCGAATTTCTTCACAATCATCACTGCATCCTATGTCTGTATGAGATTTTAAATTACATTTCCAGGCACATATATCAAACAAATTACTGAGATTATCCATATATTCAGTGTTTACTTTCATTAATGTTTTTGATCTACTCAACGTTCCTCCTCTTTCTATGAATCTTGCTACCTTTTGAAACACAGCTTTTTCCTTAACTGTGGAGTATTGATGCTTGCTGCCAAAGTTTTAGTAGCTCCTGAGTTATTTGTCTGATGATTGGTTTGTTAGCTGCATTTTTCCTTTCTTTGAGTTAGAGAAAGTACGGAGCCACTTGTAAATTAGTTGGCAAAAGACAATGAGGCAACTTCTCATGAGTTCCAAACATACAATGTTGCTTAGAACGCCTTGTGCTCACAATTTTTTTCTTTGCTAAATAGCATGGAGAACTTGAAAGCGTAGATTAGATACTGCTGCATAGAAAGCTGTTGGTGTAGAGTTGCTGCAAGAGGGGATGTTGCTAGCTTCATATGAAGAAGGATGTTGTTTCACTTGTGGAGACACTGGTGTATGGTATGCTGATTCCATCTCTGCTCTTCTATAGGTGAATTATTAATTGAAAAATAAGAACAAAAACTCAAATAAAATTCAATGAATTTTAATTTCTCAAGGAAAAACAACAAATATTTACTCAGTTTACTCACATCAGTCATATGTACATTGTAACAAGTGTAACAGAATATATTCTTCACTTCTCATAGTATGCTCACTAGCTTCTTACCTCTGGATACTGCAGCTGGGGGACAACTACTGCAGCTGGCTGTCAGGCGAACTGTGGTGCCTGGGGAGTCAGAAAACACGATGCGTACAAGTATACAGTACGACCTTGGCAGGAATACCTAAATCTGGGAATGACGCAAAATAACATATTAAAATTATAAAAATTTATAATTGTGGTTTGATAATGAGATTAGTGGAGGTTATTCATATAATGTAATGTTGACGGATGTATGCTAGATGAGAACTCTATTTTCTGTGTTTGTTAAATTTTATTGATACCAAAATTGGGCGGTTAGAGAAACCTGGCACAATTTGTATCATCATATTCGTTTTCCTCAGCAAAAACCACAATAAAATATCAGTGTGCCATTGTAAATTATCATTTTCACTCCTCCCTAATATATATATATATATATATATATATATATATATATATATATCAGGTTGTAACATAAATTCTGCTCGATTAGAAAACGGTCGATAGATAATAGAATAACCTCAAGATAATGTGAAATAGTTTTAGAAATGTTGCAAAATACACCCGACGACAGGTTCGCACAGGCTTTATCACGATACAGAATGATACAGAATGACTTAGACTAGTGTAGGATTAGGCTAATGAATATTTTCTCTGGTGTTTTTCATACAGTTACAACGCCACCCCTACGATATTACAGTAATTGAAAAAACATCGAGCCCACGAAAGAGCATATTCGACAGGTGATGTTGTATGAGTTCCATAAAGGATCTAACGCTAGTAAATTCGTAAAAAACATTCAGAGAGTTTATGGAAATGATGCTGTGAGCGAATGGATGTGTAGGAGATAGTTTGAGAAGTTCAGAAATGGAGACTTCAGTCTGAAAGTTTATCAACGAACGGGACGACCAAATGAGTTAGATGAAAAGATGCTGAAAGCAGCAGTGGAGGAAAACCCAACGGTAACTGTAAGAGAACTTGGCCTGCAACTCGGCGTTAGCTATATGACCATTCATGGTCATTTGTAGCTGTTCGGAAAAGTAGTGAAGGTTGGAAAATGGGTTCCGCATGATTTGTCACAAGCGAATCTTCAACATCGAATCGATATTTGTACATCACTGCATTCTCGGCAACTGCAGGCACCGTTTTTGAATCGGATCGTCACTGGGGATGAAAAATGAGTCCTCTATGACAATATTAAGCGTCGACATCAGTGGCTTAGCCATGAAACAGCCTGAACCTCAGCCAAGTCCAAGGAATGGACCCCATCCAAAGAAAATTTTGCTATGCGTTTGGTGGGATATGCAAGGAATTATTCATTTTGAGCTTCTGCCAGATAACCAAACAATCACAGCTGAAGTCTACTGCCAACAACTCCAACGACTGAAGATGCATTACAAGAAAAACGTCCTGCATTAATTAATCGCAGAGGTGTTCTATTCCACCAGGATAACGCGCGCCCTCACACTGCTCGAATCACCACTGCCAAATTGGAGGCATTTGGTTGGGAAAAATGCTTCATCCACCTTATTCTCCGGAAATCGCACCTTCAGACTACCATTTATTCAGAAGCCTGCAACACCACCTAGATGGACAAAAGTTGCAATCCAGGGAAGCTATCGAAAACGAAGTGATCGCTTTTTTTTAACTCGAAACCAAGGGATTTCTTCGAACGTGGCATAAAAAACTTTTCTACAGGTGGAAGGAGGTTATAGAAAAAGGTAATTATATTGATGATTAATTTGTCATTATGTTATTTAATTTTTGTTGTGAATAAACTAAAAATTCGCGCAAATTTGTCCTTATAAGTTCTTTAACTTTTGTTCTGAATGAACTAAAAAATCGAGCAGAATATGTTACAACCTTATATATGATACAAACCCTAAGGAAAAAGAAAAATGATTCCAAGGACTGACGAAGTGTATTTCTGAGTACACGACAGCCCTTGGATTTTTTTTTCTTTTTCCTTGTGAGTTTGCATCATTCATTCATTTCACGTGTTCAAGTGTTTCATCCCATATATATATATATATATATATATATATAATATATATATTATGTTTCATACTTTTTTCTATTTATTTCTACTTTTATTTCTTTCAGGCCTCGCCATTTTCTTCGACAGGTTTTACATGCCTGTAGAAGATGAGGTCGCAGGAGAGAAAAGTCTCGTTTCAGTCGAGGCTTCACCTACCGGAATTCTCATTAACATTCTTGATGTTTGTAGTTCCAATTCTAAATTATCCTGAAATTCAGAACGATTCTCCATGAAGCGATAACCACTGTCTTGTTACAACTTTCTTCGAATAGCAAAACCTCACAAATTACATTGTTTCTAACCCACTGCACACTCTTTTTCAGCTAAAGAGATAATATATATATATATATATATATATATATATATATATATATATATGTGTGTGTGTGTGTGTGTGTGTGTGTGTGTGTTCCCAGTGTTCATAAATGGAATTAGAGAATTTTGTGAATTGTGGAATATAAAAAAGGAAGAGAATTGCAGTATTATCTTATTCAAAATTGGTTATGCACACTTCATTTTAGCTAACTCTTAATGCGTTATCTAATATTCAAAGTTATAATTACACTCTTAGACTATTCGGTTTAACTGTCCTATTAAAAGCTTATAATAACCGTAATATAACAGACAATTTTAAAAACTTTTCCTTGGAAATTTCTGCAAGTTTTTCTGAAAGATGCTATAAATGTAAACTCTTCTTAAAATATTATATGCTTAACTCCTCTTCAAGTATATCACAATTTAGTGAACTTTAAATTTATTTACAAAAATCTTTGATATTTATATATGGTAGAATTTACAATGGCGCTCATAAGTATTCGTACAGAGAAATATATCAGTTATATTCGTCCATATCTTTTGCGTCATGCATAGGATAGTTATGAAAAGTTTACCGTTCGTTTAGAAAACTTTAACAAATGAAAAGATTAGTTTAACTCCAACATTAGTTTAACTCCAAATTGGATGAAGATACATTAGCCAATGGTGTCTCAGAAGTCGCGCACCATTGACTAATTTAGCTTCATTCAATTTAATTATTTTAAGATAGCTTTTGATTAACTGTACAGTGTACATACTATTAATTTTATTATTCGAACATTAACGAACATATATTGTACTTAAACATCACGGTGCTTTCCTGTTAACGGGAATACCCAACCGCCCCCGACCAAACTGTTTGTTATGTATTTTTGCTCTTGTCATTTTCGTTTAAACTAACGAAAATATCACAACTTAACCTAACCAATCATCAAGGGCGTACAGTTTACCTAATCGGGCATTCAATTGACCTAACCGGGCATTGAATTAACCTAACAGGTTAATATAACGGAAAATGCCCGTTAGGTCAACCGAATGTCCAGTTAGGTTAATTGAATGCCCGGTTAGGTCAACTGTACGCCTTTGATAATTGGTTAGGTTAAGTTGTGATATTTTCCTTAGTTTAAACGAAAATGACGAGAGCAAAAATACATCATAAACAGTTTGGTAATCCCGATAATACGTAAGTACCGAATTTATTAATCATTTAAATGAAATTAGTTAATATGTAAGCGATAATCAGTTAGTAGGGGGCCAAAATGTCTTTATTTCATCTAAAATAGCAGAAAAAATGTCGCTGCTTTCGGTACGTTGTCGCCACATGAATTCCGCAAGATACGTGTCCAGATGATGGTGGGCGGTTGGGTATTCCCGTTAACAGGAAAGCACCAACATCACTTATAAACCATTTCGAATTGTAAACCTCATAAATCTCAATAAAGCCTATGGTGCGCGACTTCTGAGGCACCCTGTATTATATATAACCTTGGTTTTTATTCGCCCGAATTGTTCATTCTGACGACTAAGGTCAATCTCGTTACTCCACCTTAGACCTACATCTTAACGTGGAAACCGAACCACGACCTAACACGGGTAGTCAGAAATTACAAAGTCCTCACTCGGAACTGATCTCACGACCTTCCAATTAGCGGCCCAGCATCTTAACCACTCGGCTTCACAGAGTACCCATTTATCCACCAAACAATTTTTATTGAATGGAAGGATGAACAGCTGAGTTTACTGCGCGCAGCCTGCCGTCACCAGGAATAAAACCTGGGACCGGTGGATTCATAGTGAGCGATGCTAACCACTACACCACCGAGGCGAGTGTATATATATATATATATATATATTATATATACTCTATATACTGTATATATATAAAATTCTAAAATTCAAAGAATACTATACCCCAAATAGACAAGGGATTCAGAGAAATTCTAAAGCAAAAGATGAATGGATGCAAAGAACTAAATTACTGGGGAAGGAAAGGTTCCGTGAATTAAACTTATATTCACTGCAAAGGAGAAGAGAGAGGTACGCCATTATTTACACTTGGAAAATAATGAAGGAACTAGCCCCTAATCTTACTTTGAACCATATAACCATTTAAACAACAGTGGATTGTAGAAAAGGAAGAATGTTTCGTGTTCCCAATTTAAAAACGAGACAGGGAACATCCTTTTTTTGAAATGAATTTACCTGAATAACCTTCATTAATAATAAAATGAATACATTGGTTTTACAATTTACAATGACATAAATAACTGTGAAGCTGGACAATTTATTTTATTTAATTTGGCCCTTAAGCTTTAGGCTTAACTGGGCTCTTATTAAAAATAAAACAGATCGTTATTATTAATTAATAATAAGTAAATAAATAAGTATTATTAATAGTTAAAGTATGTATTATTCTTAAAATATTATTATCGATATGACAAATGCAAGGTCATTATTGAAGATATTATACCAATACCATACAAAGGAATCAATATTATACCGTGTGACCACAAAAATTGTCCCTGTTTTTAATCGCTTATTACTCAGTCATTATTGCAGCTTCACAAATGAAATAAAAAGCATTCGAAAGAGAACATTTTACAGTTTTAATTTATTCTACATGTGTTCAAAGTGACGTCCCTGGACATTCTTACATTTCACACAACGGGAAAGGAAGTTATTTATTACATTTTCCAAAACGCTGCATTCAATGGACTGTACACTCTCTACCACCGCTTGCTTTAATTCTTCGATAGAGGATGGCTCTTGCCTGAATACTTTGTCCTTGACAAATCCCCAGAGAAAAAAGTCCATAGGTATAGATCGGGAGATCTTGCGGGCCAGGGAAACTGCGAGCGATGAGAAATGAATCTTTCTTCAAAAAATCTTGTTAAACATTCCAGTGATTGCCTAGTTGTGTGGGCTGTTGCTCCGTCTTGCTGAAACCACTTGTTACTGCAGTTTCTTGTTCAAAAAACAGTGTTCAGCATTTCTACATATCTTTCTGAAGTTACTGAAAGCGGTCTCCTTGTCTCTGGGTCCTCAAAAAAGTAAGGACCATAAACCTTGCTGCTACTCAAACCACACCAGACAGTAACTTTTGGTGAATGCAGAGGTTTCTCCAAGTGTATATTTGGCTTGTTTTGTGACCAACACCGGTAATTCTGTCTGTTGATGAACCCATTGAGATAGATGTGGCATTCATCACTGAATATTATGTCACTTAATCTTATCTGGTTTGTTCAATTATTGTTTTCAATGCGTTCACAAAACATCAAACGACGCTGGTAGTCTTGTTCGCTAAGCTGTTGCAAGCACATAATTTTGAATGACTTCATTCTCAAACCAACGTGATTATTTTCCGAATGCTCTCCCGTTTGATTCCGTCACAGCTGATAGTCGTCTCACAGATTTCTTGTTGCCGTTTCAAGCTGATTGCGACTGAATCAATGTTTTCGCGGTTCGCACCCTTTGCTGCGCCCAGAGTTGCCTTTATGCATGTTCTTGATTGAGCCGTGATGTTTCCATTTTGCGAAAATCCTGCGAATCGTTTTAGGATCTATGGTCCTTTGCTGACTGTATTGTCGTCTGAAAGACCGTTGGGTGGCAACTACCGAGCCATGTTTGATCATCTCTTCTGCGATGGAAACACGTTGCATGTCCGACAAATAACCCTTGATTGTGGTGGATAAAACTGTCATTTTTTTATAAGTACTGATTTCGTATCCAGGATATCGAAAATATTAAATAAAACTTTTAAATATTCTTTTTCGAAAGCTTTTTATTTCATTTGTGAAGCTGCAATAATGACTGAGTAATAAGCGATTAAAAACAGGGACAATTTTTGTGGTCACACGATACATGAGTGATAAGAACTGAACAATCACAAGAAAAGAGTTTTTACTAGATTACACACGAGAATGAATAAACAATAGTAATGTACATTAATCCGAGATTTTTATAGTATGCCATTATTAATCGGGTTTTCAACTGGGTTTTAAGCGAATTTACACTCACAATATATATGAGTATATATTTCATCCTAAATGACCTAGAGCAGATTGTACAGCAACCTGCTCGTATCCCCGATCACCTTGGAGATACGCCCAACATTCTCGAATTATTTCTTACCTTCCATCCTTCTTCTTACTCTAGAAAATTTTCTCTCCGTTGGGCTCCTCCGATCACAATCTTATATCTGTTTCTTGTCCTATCGCTCCAATTCGGCCTTTAGATCCTCCCAAGAAGAGGCGCATTTGGTACTTCGGCGTCGCTGATTGGGAGGCCCTTAGGAAGTACTCCTGTGATTTCCCATGGAATGATTACTGCTTCCATGGGCGGGGCCCTTCTGAGTGTGCAGAGTGCATCACAGAGGTACATCACAGAGGCGTACATTCCATATTCTATTCCTACTACTAATGCAAAATAAACCTTGGTTTAACTTTACTTGTTCTAATGCTATCCGCAACAAAGAGGAGTCTTTCAGAAGGTACCGTCGCCATCCAACTCCTAACTCTTACTCAGCTTATATTTCTGCCCGAAATCGTGTAAAATCTGTTCTTCGACTCGCCAAAAATCCCTTCATCCGACAAAAATGTGAAAATCTATCCCATTCTAATTCTTCTCGCTCTTTCTGGCATCCAGCTAAGAACCCCTTCAACAACTTTACTTTCTCTTCTTTCCCACCTCTTTTCCATTCCGACGGCTCAGTTGCCGTCTCTTCTCCCGACAAAGCTGAACTCTTCGCTCAAACTTTCGCTTGCAATTCAAGCCTGAATGAGTCCGGTGCTGTTTCCCCATCTCCTCCTTCCTCTGACTTTATTATGTCTGAAATTAGAATCTCTTCGAAAGATGTTTTTTCTGCCCTATTTGGGCTCACCTCTAGGAAGACGTATGGTCCTGGTGGTGTTCCTCCTGTTCTTAAAAACTGTGCTTCTGTGCTGACACCCTGCCAAAGCAAACTCTTTCGTCTTTGTCTCTCATCTGGTACTTTTCCTTCCTGCTGAAGTTCGCTTTCATTCAGCCTTTCCCTAGAAGGGTGACCACTCTCAACCCTTCAACTATCGTCCAATTGCTTTGATTTCTTGTCTTTCCAAAGTTTTTGAATCTATCCTTAATAGGAGGATTCTTAAACACCTTTCTTCTCACAATCTTCTTTCAGATCATCAGGATGAATTCCGCAAGGGACACTCAACTGGCGATCTTCTTGCATATTTCTCTGACTCTTGGTCATCCTCCTTTCGGGATTTCGGTGAAACTTTTGCTATTGCGCTAGACATATCGAAGGCTTTTGATAGAGTCTGGCACAAATCTTTAATTTCGAAACTGCCCTCCTTCGGTTTCTATCCTTCTATCTGTGCCTTCATCTCTAATTTCCTTTCTGGCCGATCTATAGCTGCGGTTGTAGATAGCCACTGTTCTTCTCCTAAAGCTATTAATAATGGTGTTCCTCAGGGTTCTGTCCTGTCACCCACTCTTTTCCTTTTATTTATTAATGATCTTTTAATTCGCACTTCCTGTCCTATTCACTCCTATACCGGTGATTCCACTCTTCACTTCTCCACCCGCTTCCCAAAGCGTCCCTCACAGGAGTCGCTTCATGATTCGCGTAGGACGGCTATGGGATACCTGACCTCTGATCTTTCCTCCATATCTGATTGGGGCAGAGAAAACCTTGTAGCTTTCAATGCCTCAAAAACTCAGTTCCTCCATCTCTCTACTCGTCACAATCTTTCACACGACTATCCCCTTACCTTCAACAACACACAACTCAATCCTTTCTCTTCTATTAACATTCTTACCGTTTCCTTTTCTCGTGATCTTTCCTGGAAAGATTACATATACTCTCTTTCTAAAACAGCTTCCAAGAAGTTAGGTGTGCTGTACCACCTTCGTGGTCTCTTCACCCCCACTCAGTTGCTGTCTCTGTTCAGGGACCTTGTTCGCCCCTGTATGGAGTATGCTTCTCATGTGTGGGGTGGTTCAACCCACACAACCGTACTTGACCGTGTGGAATCAAAGGCTTTTCGCTCCTCAATTCTCCACCTCTTGCTGACTGTCTTCAATCTCCCTCTCTTCGCCGCAATGTTGCCTCACTCTCTCTTTACTATCGCTAACATAACGGACATTGCTCTTCTGAACTCTCTAACTGCATGCCTTCTCCTTTAAGGAGAGCACGCAGTACTAGACTTTCTACACTTTCTCATTCCTTTTCTGCCCAACTATCTAATGCAAGGGTTAATCAGTATTTTCAATCTTTCATCTACTCAACTAGTGAACTCTGGAACAATCTTCTTCAATCTATCTTTCCTCCTGTCCATGAACTCCCATCTTTCAAACGCAAAGTGTCCAGGCATCTTGAAAATCCCGGACATTGATTTTGCCTCTCTTCTTCTTCTATACTTTTGCGGGCATTGCCCTTGGCCCCTCCTTCCTGCATCAAAAAAAAAAAATATATATATGTATATATATATATATAGCATTTAAATCATTCCATAGTTTCAATCCAATGAAAATGGGTAGTTTTTGAGTTGAAGATAATCTAAATTTAGGTATAACGTGCTTTGATCTACTTCTGGTATGATATGAGTGGATTTCTTAATGAGTTACAAAATATCTATTACCCATTGTAGGTGAATGATTTTGTTCTTACATTTCTAAATAAAAATAAAATGTGCCAGTTTCATTTCATCATCGAGCTTTAGTAGTTTTAGCTCTTTAAATAATACATTAGAATGATGAACGAAATCAGCATCAGCTTATAACCTTATTGCTCTTTTTTGGATGACAAAGATACCGTTTAATGCATTGTTAGCGGAGTTTCCCCAAACAAGAGTATGATAAAGAATCAATAAAACCTGTTTAGGGACTACATTTCTAAGTTTAAGCATTATAGCAACGCTCCTTGAAATCTTTTACGCGATATAATTTACATGATCACTCCATTCCAAATTCTTATCCAGCATTACACCAAGAAATTTTGTTACAGTACACTCCTTCACAGCGATTTCATCAACATTAAGTTCATCAAGATTTACATTTCTTTTATTGGTGAAAATCGTTAAGTTTATTTTACTGGTATTTAGGAATAGTTTACTGGTGGTCAACCATTTCATTACACTGATGAATTCTGAATTAAATATATTCTTAGCTGAATTAACATCTTTCCAAGAAAAAGACAGTTGTATCATCTGCACATATTATGAAGTTAAGTATATCAGATGAACGTGGAAGGTCATTTATATATAATAAAAATAACATTGGACCCAGAACTGAGCTTTGTGGCACACCATGCCTGACAAGCGCTTTAGTTGAGCAAACCTTATTTACTGATACAAAATGATATCTATTGGACAAATAACTTTTAAACCAAAATAGCCATTTCCGTTGTTTTATTATTAAGGAAGCCATATTGATTTGGAGATAATAAATTGTAGGATTTTAAATATCGCTGCATTCTACTTTTTACAATTTTTTCAAAAATTTTGCTGAACACAGATAACACTGGTATGCATATGAAATGTTTTTGTCTGCTGAGAGGGTTTTTTCAACTCATATTATATAATTCGACCATGCTGAATTCGAAAATGACATTGGTTTTCCTCATCAGGTCAGGTTTTTCTCTATTGGCCATTTATTATAAGTCCAATTTTATCCCCAAATTTATTGATTTTTTAGCTTAAACACTGTAGATACGAGTAATATTATAAGAACACTCGTGAAAAATGAAAACATTGTGTGAATAAATACTTTTATTCATACAATGAATATGGAAAAAAGTTTATTGAGGAAGGAATGAAGTTTTTTTGGCTTTCCGTCTGTGTTTTTTCTTCTTCGGGCACGTCTCGCTTCAAACACCAGCAATAGTCCGCCAGCATATTGATATCCCAGTTTCCCTGGTACCTCTCTTCCATTATTTTGATATCTTGGTGAAATCGTTTCACCTGTTCCTCACTATAATCCACGCAATTTTCAGGAAAATAGTCCAAGTGGGACCACAAAAAGTGCATTTTTATGGACATGCGCGACCCATGAGCTTTGAAAGCTTCCATCAAGTTTTCGACAACGGACTCGTATTCTGGACTTCTACGCTTGCCAAGAAAATCAGTGACAACTGATTTTGAATGCCTGCCAGGCATTCTTCTCAGTTGGAGTCATTGCGTTTTTCGAACTGAGTATCCTTGATCAAATTCGAATTTGAGGACCATCAAAAACCCCAGCATTTAGTTTAGCATCAGATATATGAGGAAATTTACTCTCGAGATATCGGAACGCTGAACCCTCCTTATTCATTGATTTGATGAAATTTTTCATCAAGCCCAGCTTAATATGAAGTGGTGGGGCAAAATTTTTGTTGGTGGTCAAGGGGCACTGAAACGACATTATGCGACCCAGGTTCAAAATTCTCTCTGGATGCCCATTCACGCTGTGGCATAGTGCTTCTCTATCCGCTCAAGCTATCCCATTTGCCAGAGGAACATGGGTATTTTCGTGTATCCCCCTTGCATTCCAATACAAATGCCACAATCTGAAAAAAACATGAAAATATTTAAAGAATTTAGAGAATTTGTTTCTATCAGATAAAAAAATCTATGCATTGGACTGTATCACTTCTGTGGGAAGTTAAGTGTTTCTTATACGCTCTCAAATAACCTTTGGAAAAACAACATAGTCAATAGCAATAGTTTACTTATGATATTAGTATTACCTTCAAATTTCACAGATCCTCCAGTTATGTGGTCGTATACGAGAGCATCCAGTAAAATTTTCATGTTATCGTAGCTCTCAGTAAGTTGTACGGAATGTGCTACAGGGACTGATGCAACCCTATTCCCAATGTTGAGAAGTATGCTTTCAAACTTCGTTTAGAACGAGTCTATAAATAGCCTCCATTCTGATGCGTTATATATGGCAGCCCAAGGATCGATTAGCCCCTCAACATTTGCAGCAGTACACTAAGGAAGAGGTATTTTCGTGCACTGCAAAAAACTTGCGGAATTTTTCCTCTCGTTTCCTATACCAGGAGAATGTTTTCCCAGAGCCAGCAAGTTGTCCTCTCGAAGTCGTGAGCCCAAGATCTCGGCAGCTAATTTGGAAAGTCCTAAATCCCTGGTAAGATCATTAAGTTTGGCCTGGTTGAGAGGCTCGGCTCATTTGAAGCAGTATTTTGAGGTATATACACTGGGACTGGTCATTGGCATTGGTCATTTGATTCAATCAGAATCATCGAAGTCCAGGGTTTTTGAGTGGGGTCGGGTATTGGAATTCCAGGACCATGGGTACAGGTCTCATAGCAGAAGGAATGTCAGGGTATAAAACAATGTTTTATTCTTCTTGTTAACTCCTGAAAATAGAAACACAGAAACATGGATATAAAACTTGCATATGAAATAGAAGAAGCATTCAGATAGTGGCGGCTCGTGAGGAAGGCTGCGGTCTGTAAGATATGAAATAGGTCGTGGAGTCTGTATATTTTCTTTCTTGTTTCATTCATATTGTCCCTTCGGGAGACAATATGAATGAAAAAGAAAGAAAATATACAATCATTGTATATGTAAATGTAACTTGTATAACAATATGTATGTGTAAATGTATTTTCATAACAATATGTATATGTAAATGTATGATTACCATTATGGTGAATATTATGCTATATATGGTGAATATTAACATTATGGTGAATATTATTCAAGTTTCATACGAGGATTTCAAAATATTTAAGAAAAATAATTTATAAGCCCACCTTGGAGGTTTGTCATGCAGAAATAGCAATCTGTCACGTGATCCTTCCTTCTCTCCAAATCATGGGGAATTCCAAAAGGCAAAGATTTGCTCTGCCTTGCTCCAATCTTCTCAAATTTTCAATGCACGTCTTGCAGCACATATGAGGGGCGAAATTTTTGTCCTGGTCCCCTAGCTTAATTCCAAAGTATGCTCTATACATTGTCTTCACAAATTTAGTGATTTGGGACTGGTTATTTGGCATGGTAACCGTCCCACATATGTAGCAGAATCTATTGGGATCATTTTTACACTCTCTATTCATTATGAAATATTTTATCTACAATATATGCCTGAAAAGTAAAAACAGATATTATACAAGTGAAACAAGTGATGATAGATGTTACTGTTCCAATTCCGCTTTGACAAAATCACGAAATATTTTATTTTACTTATGAGGCCATAGCCGGATAACCTGAGCTGATTGAGAAAAACGGATTGCAGATTCGAAATCAGCAGGAAAAACGCTATAAGAATCACTTACAAAACCCTTGACAGCAAAATTGATGCATACCAGTGTAATGAACACACCGGCCTGTAATTTGTTGATTGTGTAGGATCACCCCCTTTAAAGAGGGGTGTTATTTTTTGTATTGATGGGACTATTCCTTTGGAAATACTTTGATTGATAATTTTAGGCAAAGTTACAGATATCTTATCTTCAACAAGTTTCAATATACAGTAGGTACAGGAATATTATGAATGTTATTTTTTGTATTTTTTAATTTACCATAATATTATGGACCTCAGTAGAGGTAGCAGGAACAAAAGAAAATGAATTTTGTGAGCTGGGTGGCATATATTCCAGAGGTGAGTGATCATTATTTAGTAACTGTGAGCGAAGCTTATCAGCTATTGAAGTAAAATGGTTATTTAAAGAGTTTGCAATAGAAGTGTCATCAGTAATTTCTTTATTATTAATATTTAATTTCTCTATTGAATTTTTCTTAATTTGGTTTCCGAGAAGACTGCTTATCGTTGTCCAAGTGTTTTCCATGTCTCCTTTATGATGGAAAATTGAGTGTTATAATAGTTATATTTTTTCAGTTTTGATTATTTTAGTTAATTTGTTTGTATACTGCGTATATTGTACTTGAATTTTGCTTTGTAATTGCAATTTGAATAATTTATCTCTGTTCTTTATTGAAGTGATCATTCCTGAAGTGATCCATGGATTCGCAACACCTTTGGGCGAAACTGTTTTACTCCTTAAAGGAAAGCAAGTATTAAAAATATGGAATAAGGTGTCATAGATTCATAGAAGAACTGAAACATATGATCTGGGTCATTCATAGGTTCGTCACAGTCAAATCGAGTATTTTTTTTTGTTTACCTCTGGGAATATTCTGTAATCAATAGTTTTTTAATCCGCAACCTGAACAATGTTATTGTATAGCGTAAGTAGGAAAATTATCACTGATGCTTGTGGTTAAAACTCCAGAATTTACGAGGGCATTGCTATATACAAATATATTATCAATCATAGATTCTGTTATTCGATTACCATAGTTGCAGACTCGAGTGGGTTTGGTAATAGTATGACTAAGATAGAAAAAATTCATTAAGTTTAAAAATTTATGAGAGATTACTTCAGAATGCAAATTGATGTTGTAGTTACCCGCAACTATGGCATTCGATTTATGAAAGTTGCTTAACATGTTAACTAAGTGAATTAAAAAGCTATTGATAGTATTAGGTGGTATATATATTGCATGAACAGAATATATGATACATTACGTTTGTCTTATATATTCACACTCAGGTTTTCAATATCACTATTACATATAGAAAATACTTCGTTAGAGTGGTACGTTTTCTGCACATACACAGAAATACCCCCACCAACCTGACCATCTCTAATACAGTATGATAAGCAACGTAATTATCTATATTATACAGATTTTTAATACTGCTATAATTCGTGGGAATTATAACACCAAATTTGACCGTAGAAGTTTCCAACGTGCCAATAAGTAGTTATAGTTACTAGGTAAGCTTCGAATATTTAGATTTAGCACTGGAAGATTTTTATAAATATTGTTTTGTAATACAAAGGCATTAAACTCATCCATCGATGAGATCATGCGATTGCCTACAGCAAATTCCTTTTCTAGATTATTTAAACTGGATATAGAATTTTTTTGTTAATGAAATGAAATGATTAATATCGGCACATATATTATGAAAGTAGTAGAATGCCCGCAAAAATGTAGAGTGCAAATCAATTGAATGCAAAATGATCAATGATGCAAGGGGGGTAGGGGTATGGAGATAGACTCCCCAAGTGGGGTATGCAACAAGGGGGGAGGGAGTTTAGTCCCACCAAGATGCATGAAAGGGGAGAGGAGGTTGAAGGGGGCCCGGGGTAAAGACATCCCCTCAAAGGGGTATCGTAACCTAATAAAGGGTATCCTAACCTCAGAAGGTTGAGAGAGAGAGAGAGAGAAGAGGAGATGCTTTCGCTGGCATGGCACATCGCATAATGAAGATCTTGACAGCATCACTTGGCTTAGAAGGCGTAATCAGCCAGTTGGCTTAGAAGGCGTAATTCGCATAGTGTATACATATATATATTAATGTACAAGAAGGTTGAGAGAGGAGAAATAGAGATGTTTACGCTGGCATGGTTCATCGCATAATAAAGATCAGCCCAGCCAGGAGAGAGTGCTAGAATGTAGAAACAGCCAGTTGGCTTAGAAAGCGTAAATCAGCCAATCGTCTTGGCAATACATACTGTATATATTTATTTATCCAAATCGAAGAATTAAAACACTCAGCAAAGCATACATGCATAAAAAATAATATCTTATATATATATATATTTATATATACACACAGTACTGTATATACAGTATATACAGTACTGTGCAAAAGTCAGAGATCACTGTCGATCTGATAACTATTAGATAATCTGTTGTATGAAAATTGGTTTTGATACTAAAATACATAAGCACACCGGACAAAAAATTAGTCACCCCTAATAGCACCGATAGTACGAAGTTCAAGGTCACACAGAGGGCGCTGATGTAGCATTGGTAAGTGACAAGTAGCGGTGACGTAGCACACAGGATCAGATCTGTTTCGTGAGGTGGTGAAGAACAAAGTGTGTGTTGGATATAGTCTGCAAAATGGGTCGTGAGGCAGACGTTACTCAGTGGCAAAAAGGAGCCATCGTGTTTGGCAGAGCCCCCGGACACAAAATGTCTGAAGTAGCCCAATTTGTTGGTTTGTCAACGCGTACTGTCCAGCGAGTTTACAAAGAGTGGTGTAGTTCGCAATCAACTGACAATCGACGGCGTAACTGTGGCCGAAAAACAATTCTCGACAATACGGGCCGCCGCCATGTTTCTCGTCTAGTAACTGCAAATCGTTTTCGAACCAGAGAACAATTGCTCCAAGAAACCAATGAGGTTCTCCAGCGACCAATTTCCGAACGGACATTGCGACGAGAACTGCATGCGATGGACATCTGGAGCAGGGTACACGGAAGAGGCCGCTGTTAACAGCAAGTCACAAATTGGCACGTTATAAATGGGCCCAGAGGCACAAAAACTGGACTGCGGCAGATTGGAAACGTGTAATTTGGTCCGATGAGTCCCGTTTTTGTTTGTTCTCCAATGATGGGAGGCGACGAGTACATCGCTGGTCCAATGAAGCCTTTAATCCTGAATGCGTCGAAGGTGTTGTTCAGGCTGGAAACAGAAAGTGAAGCGCAGGAATAGGCACCCACGGACTCTGGCGGAACTTCGGGACCGGCTGATGAACGAGTGGCAGCAAATCGATGTTCAGTACATGCACAACCTCGTAGAGTCTCTGCCTCGCCGGATTCGTGCGGTTATCAAGGCCAGAGGCGCCGTCACACGTTATTAGGTACATTCTGAGAGGGGTGACTAATTTTTTGTCCGGTGTGCTTATTAACTAGAACCTCTGGTTCATATTAACGTATAACTAAGTTATTACTTAAGTGTATAAAGTTGTATAAGCTGGATGACCCTTTAGTCTGTATAAATTGGACTTGAGGGTTGATTCATTATATTATTTATAACGCATGTATTTAAAGATCTAGCGAACTATTACTGATAGATCTGCAGTAAATGCTCCTAAGCTATTGTTATATCAATTTTTACAATTAAAAGTATTGATATATTCACTTAAAATCTGCAAAACAAATTTAGCCAAAACGTTTCTCATTATAATCCTAATTCATGCTGTTTTTTTTCTTTCACAGGCTTAAGAAATGACAAAAAGTACAATTTTTGATGAGATTAGATATAAAATAATACATTTGCATGGTGAGAGACTGAGTCAAAGAAAAATAAGTGAATCTACAGGCGTTTCCAAAACTGGTGTACAAAAAATCTTGGCTTGTCACAGCTCAAATGGAACCCAAGCTGATCGCCCTAGATCGGGGAGACCCTCTAAGCTTTCTCCATCTGATCTACAATATCTAAAGATTACTTCCCTTCGAGACAGACACAAATCCAGCACTTGACTTGCAGCGGATCTCGAAAAAACAATAGGTGTCTCAGTTGATCCCTTTACTGTATGAAGGAAACTTAACTCACGTGTTGCAGCAAACAAGCCACTTTTAAGGAATGGAAATAAAGAGAAGAGAAGAAAATGTGCTTTGGAACACAAGTATTGGACATCTGAGACCAACTGAATTAAGCTTCCTTCGTACAGTAGAAGGATCAACTGAGACACCTGTTGTTTTTTCGAGATCTGTTGCAAGTGAAGTGCTGGATGTGTGTCTGTCTCGAAGGGAAATAATCTTTAGATAGTGTATATCAGATGGAGAAAGTTTAGAGGGCCTCTCTGACCTATATATATATATATATTATATGGATATATATATATATATATATATATATATATATATATATATATATATATGGATATATATATATATATATATGTATATATATATATATATATATATATATATATATATATATATATATATATATATATATGGATATATATATATATATATGTTAACCCCTCCGTCTATGGCCCGTGTTGGTTCGAAATCGACGGGGGTTCTGGTTAGGAGGCTGCAACGGATATTTCTTCTATAACATTTTAATTCTTTTCGGTCGCCACTCTGTTAAACTCTTGGCTACAGACTCGCCAGACTGTTATGCCAATATCTTCTATGGTGCTTGGGTTGTCTCTTAATTTGGGCAAAGGGTCGCCAATTTTTAATTCTTCTCTTGCTATAATACTCTGATACTTTCTCTGATACTAAAATTATCGACTTACTGACTAAATTCCTCTGAAGATAGCCCAACTCGAAGGGAAAAATAAAAAGTTTCTCTTACGGTAATTTACTTCTTAAAAATTTACAGTTAGTGCTCTGAATTACAAGGGTAGAGGTTCGACCTCTTTCGACCATGGCTCAGGCCGGAATCTAAAAAATGTTAAGGAGGCAAGGGGCCTCTGCCCCCTCCCCGCAGCGAGGCTGCTAACAAAGGAGTCCTGATGAAGTGCTATGATGAAGTGACTTAATCAAGAATTCTAATGAAGAAGTGCAATGAAGAAGTGCATGTATAATATAAACTTAAATGTTTGGGGGGGAAGACAGTCGAAGGTTAAGTTTCCCCCTTTTAAACACATGATCAGATGGTTTGAAAAATTTCAACTAAAAATAATAAAAAAAATATAAATAAAAACTAATCGTATTTTTCGCCGAGTCTACATTTATGAAGGCGATATCATTTCGTAATAGTACACATAAGTACAAATTAAGTACACGACTGAGTACGTATTAATTTTGGTTCATTACAATTACGATTACAATTATGGATTACTTCATATTCACTTATTGTTTAATTACAGTTCTATTAAAGTACATTCTTACATTATAAATTAAATCATTACATTTAATTACAGTTTCAATGAAGTACATTACAAGTTATTATTAATTACAGTTTCATTAAAGTACATTACGTTATATTAAATTAAAGTATTACAGTTAATTACAATTTTGGCAATTTGTTAATTGACATATTTAATACTGAAGTAATCGGAATAGGTAATACAATTTAAATAATGGAGAGTTCTCCGTTGTTCTATAATTTACAGGGGATTAACAACAATGTTATATATTTATAGTTAACAATAATTACGCCAAATTATGTCAAATATTATTAGAAGAATGGTTGGTTATTATAGTTTGAAAGTCTAATTAGCCAGCGATGAGGAAAGCGGAGAAACAATACGGTGTACTTTTCATTTGAAAGTACACGGACATTAATGATAACGTAACACATAAGTAACGGAATTTGAATGACAATTAGGTAGAAGTAGTAAGTACAGGTAATGAGAACGTGGATAACTATGTGCCTAAGTAGATAATAACCAGTAGCCTGGCAGGGGACAATATGGTATATTATACTAATATAACATCACATCTTAATGTTATAAATTGGTAGCAGAGGCAAGAGAGAAGAATTCGAATTCAGAGGCTCGCTTTTGACGACGTAATCGGAATTCGAACCTTCGTCTCAGCAATAATAAACAACTTGCGAGAGGTGAAATAATAAAAGAAAATAAAACGTAAAAAGAATACATGTACGTAATCAGGATCGTCAATAGACATGTACGACTGCACACAGTAGTGTACACGTATCATTCGTCACACAATAGGTTGTGTGCGTAATATAGACACGAGTAAACATAGACTGATAAGTTGATAGGGCATAAGTAGACAATAGGTAGATGAATGAATAAGTAATAAAATTAATAAAGGATAGCGGTCAAGAAAGAACATGAATGTAAGAATGAGTATGGTTGAATAATGAGTATGGTTGAATAATGATATTTATACTACATAACACCACAACATTATTACTAAAGAATTTACCATACATTGAATACGGAAGATGTCCAAATACTAAGAACGTGATTCAGTGTACAAAGTATGGGAAACGTAAAGAGAACAAAGTTATTTTGTGACGTCATAGTGTAAAAGTCATTATTAGAAAAGATGAATTAGAGAAATACAGTAATGAATAAAGAAGTATAAATCGAAATTCTATCCAAAACTCGCTTAGGCGATTTTTGGTTTCTTATGTAAAAATGAACATTCAAACATAAAACTATACGAACATAAGTACTGCATGAAGACAATGAATCCATATAATGATGGTGTAGGAATTGTTCATTGTTCACTTTTTACAGTATTTCCCCCCCTAAAATGGTATTAATACAATAATATAATACAATTAATACAATATAATACAATTGAGAAAATAACATCGTAAGTAATTCAAGTTAGATGACGACATTCTTTTTTACAATACAAGTTTTATGCAGAACGAGTTCAGGTAGTTGAGTACAATGCAGAGTATCCAAATTTTTAAAATGACACTCGCTTAGAGGGCTATTATAAAATATAAAAATTCAAAGATTAAAACTTTAATTTTAGACAAACAATTAAGTTAGACAAACAATGATATGGTTAAAAAATTTTACCAAATTTTATTTTTTTCTGTGGGATAAATTACATTCATAATGAATAGGTAAAAGGGAAAAACATAAATTTTAAAGTTCATGGATTTTTCGAGGCTTCCATGATAGTACAATTGATTATTGACTATTGTAGGTAAAAAATAGAATTATGTAATGGATGATGTATAGACCTGTGGTCAAGTGTGTATTTGGGTGTATTAGGTGCAAAGTGTGTATCTTACAATTTCGAAGGACAGATTAGATTAGCTGAGAGGATTTTTAAATTAACCGAATAAATGCCTGAGCAAAAATTTATATATAGTAAGCAAAAATGCTTAGGACTATATAAATAGCAGAGTTAGCACTTACACGCTATGAAATAGTTTGTGATATCCAATGATTTTAGAATAAGGTTTGTGTATATATAGTATATATAGTGTGCATACATGCGCGTGTATGTGTAGGGATTTGGAAGGTTTTTGAATGAACAAAGTTTAAAAATAATGTATAATAATTTAAGATGGGTTTAGGGTTATAAAATATTTTAAGTTTAAGTCAATCATTGTTATTATTATTATTATATTATTATTATTATTATTAAAATCCTTTAAGTTCAAGGTAGTATTTAAGTATTTAATTAAATCAGTTACACGAATTATGGTAATAAAAAAACGAACTTAGAGGAACTTACAATTAATGAAAGTACATCTCACGGTTTTGAAATTGAATTTTGACACACAATTAATTAAATTTGACTACGACAATTACTCAGTATTAATCGAATTAAAAAAATATAAAAAATATAAAGTTTGAAATTGACAATACGTCTTTCGTGAGCACTTTGCTCTTTTTAAAAAAAAGATTGCTTGTCACACTACTTAGAAAAAAAATTTAAAAAGTTCAACAAACGGAGGGACGGCATGTTCCTCATATACATTACGATAATTATCCAAATCGTTACAACCTTTGTAAAAACGGTTTTGTTACAAATAATGAATTACATAACTATATATTTATATACGCAAAACTGGCATAAAAAAAAGACAAATCGGTCAATTTCCTTCTCACAAACCACAAAAAAAAGTTAAACTAAAGAAACAAACGGGTCAATTCAGGTTTAATTCAATTCTCCTTTACAACAAAAAAAAAGGTTGAATTAAATTCTCTTGAACAACAAAAAAGGTTGAATTCAATTGACTGCATTGAAAACTGACTTGGGACTCGAAATAAAAATGACTTGGAATAAATCTCTCTGACTTGGAATAAATCTCTCGGACTTGGAATAAATCTCTCTGACTTGGAATAAATCTCTCTGACTTGGAATAAATCTCTCTGACTTGGAATAAATCTCTCTGACTTGGAATAAATCTCTCTGACTTCAAATAAAACTCTCTGACTTCAAATAAAACTCTCTGACTTCAAATAAAACTCTCTGACTTCAAATAAAACTCTGACTTGAACTCTGTCAAGTATTCTGAAACTGTCTGACTTACACTTGAACTGCTATCAAGTGAAGATTAACTGAAAACGGAAAATGACTGCACTTGATCTTTATCAAGTAGAGACGATTAACCTCTGTTTTGGTTGACCCTCTTGGTGCAACCTTCTGACTTCAAAAACTGACTTCAAAAACTGACTTCAAAAAATGACTTCAAAAAATGACTTCAAAAAATGACTTAAAAACTGACTTCCAAACTTACTTCAAAACTACTTAAAGTATCTTTATAAATCTCTGGGGTTTGGTTGTCCCTTTTGGTTACAACCAACTGAAACTGTCTGAAAACTGAAAATGGAACTTGAAACTGCTTCAAGTAACTCTATAACTCTATAAACTCTCTCTTTCTTAATTTGCAAGTCAATTCAATTCAGTAATTGAAAAAAATTTGCAAACAAAAAATATAAAATGTAAACAACATTTCACTCGAATGTACACGAAGGTACGATACTATTATGTTTGATACATAAAATAAAATTATTCTATACTGAATATAACAGTGAAAATAACTGAAATTAACTCTCTGAAATTAACTCTCTTTGAAATTAACTCTCTTTGAAATTAACTCTCTTTGAAATTAACTCTAGATCGGAAGAACTGCTGGCTAGGTACAGGGACTTACTAGAGCGATTAAAAGAAAAAACTAATAAGATTGTTTTAATAGGTATACTTCCTCGAATTATCCATCGTAACGATTTCTACAGGAAGGCGACCTATATTAACAATAACCTAAAGTCTCTTTGCCAACAGGAAGGAGTGCATTTTGAGAATTTTTAGAACAGTTTCTGCGACAGGAGGGACTTGTTCCTCGGAGATGGACTTCATCTTAATGACGTAGGAGCTGCGCGTTTAGGAAGACTATTTCATAATACTGTCTCTTCTTTTCAGGCTGCCGTAACTCGAACGGTCCCAGCGTAAATTCCATAAATTTCCACTGCGCTCGCGAAGTTGTCGCAATTACAAACAATTTGAAGGTTCTATCCTTAAATGCTCGTAGCCTACGAAATAAAATAAATGAATTTTTTTCTTTAATTGCTTGAAAAGACTATGATATAATTGCGATAAATGAATCGTGGCTTAGCACTGAAACTCGTGACTTTGTAGGGGAGTATCAAATTAAAGGTTATAGACTTTTTGTTAAAAACAGAATAGGTAGGCGAGGAGGCGGTGTTATGTGGTATATCAAAGATAATATAGCGAACGTTATAGAAGTAAAGCACACAATTCCAGAACCGATAGATTCGACTATAGCAGAACTTAAATTGAACGATTTCAAACTTGTTGTTGCGGTTATATATAGGCCCCCTAATCAAACAGCTGATACGGACGAAGCGTTATATCGTGAACTAAAGCGAATAATCGGTAGTGAGCAGGCTTTAGTTATGGGTGACTTTAATTGCGCTAACGTAAATTACGATACAATGTAGGGAGACGCGGAAGGTAATCGTTTAGTTAATTTTCTCGAGGTTAGCTTTCTTAGTCAAAAGGTTGGGGAACCTACGAGGTTGGACAGTATTTTAGATTTAGTAATAACTACGGATGATAGGCTAATTACTGATCTTCAAATAATAGAACCGTTGGGCAATAGCGATCACAATATGGTAGAGTTTGTCCTCTCAATAAGTCACTCGAAACCAGCTAACTCGACGAAAATTCCTAACTTCCAGCACGCAGACTTTAGTAAATTTCGAAATAAATTGTCACACGTCAATTGGGAAAACGTGATGGGGAACTCCAACGCAAAACGAATGTGGGAATCGTTCGAAACAGTATTTAGGACTATAAATGAGGAATGTGTACCGTACAAAATTAAGCGTGCGAAAGTAAACAACAAGCCCTTGTGGTTTACTTCTAGAGTAGGAGACATTATAAAGAGTAGAGATAGGGCTTATAGGCTACATAAGTTGGATAAACACAATTTATGGTTACGAAACAACTACATATCTCTAAGGCGTGAAGCGAAAAGTGTAATAAAAAAGTCCAAGCGTGAATTTGAAATCTCCATAGCTCGTGACGGTAAAGAAAACCCCAAGCGATTCTTTCAATACGTGAATAATAGAAATCCAGTAAAAAGCGTCTTGGGGAATTTGAAAAATCTAAACGGAGATCTAGTTTCTGAAAACAAGGAAATGGCTACCTTGCTAAACGAATTTTTTACGTCAGTTTTTACTATAGAAGATGTAACAAATATCCATACGGTCACGGACATAATACCGTTTGATAATGGTAATATTTTGGATAATATAGTGGTTAGTGAAGGGGAAGTAACGCGCTATATTGATAAAATGAAAACGTGTAAATCACCGGGGCCGGATTCCATATATCCCATACAACTAAAAGAATTAAAAGATAGCATTGTTGTGCCGCTAACAAAGATTTTTAATGCGTCTATTTCTGAGGGGTGCGTACCAGATAATTTCAAGTTAGCAAGGGTAACACCTATCTTTAAGAAAGGCGATAAAGGTGCGGCGGGAAATTATAGACCAATCAGTTTAACGTCTGTTGTAGGTAAGCTACTGGAATCAATAATTAGGGATCGTATAGTCGAACACTTAGAATTCCATAAGCTAGTTAGAAATACGCAGCACGGATTTAGGCGAAACAAATCTTGCTTAACTAATCTTTTAGAATTTTTCCAAAACGTGGTTGACGTTTACGATAGACATCGGGCGGTTGATGTAGTGTATTTAGATTTTCAAAAAGCGTTTGACACCGTGCCGCACAAAAGACTCATTGAAAAAACTAAGCCTCATGGAATCAGGGTTGTAGTAATAAATTGGCTAGAAGAGTGGTTGCGAGGCAGGAAACAGAGGGTGGTCGTTGATGGAGCGGAGTCGTGTTGGGCTAATGTAGCGAGTGGCGTTCCTCAGGGTTCTGTATTGGGCCCCTTGCTTTTTCTTATATATATTAACGATTTAGATGTCGGCCTAGTCAGTACAGTTTCAAAGTTTGCGGATGACACGAAGCTGGGTGGTAGGGTGATTAATGACGAAGATAGAGGTAAAATTCAGGAAGATCTGAATAAAATCGTTGATTGGTCCGTCACATGGCAAATGAGATTTAACGTTGATAAGTGCAAAATTTTGCATATAGGTTCGTGTAACGATAATTTTGCGTATAGTATGTCAGGGAAAGATTTAACAAGCGTAGAGCAGGAAAAAGATTTAGGAGTTATAGTCACGGGTGATTTAAAAGTAGCGAAACAAAGTACAGCAGCGGTCAATAAGGCGAACAAAGTGTTAGGTTTATAGCTCGAAATTTTGAGTACAAATCGCGCGAATATTATAGTTCCACTTTATAAATCATTAGTTAGACCCCATTTGGAGTACGCGTTCCAATTTTGGAATCCGCATATGCGCAAAGATATAGACAAAATCGAAAGAGTTCAAAGACGAGCAACTAAGATGATTCCGTCGCTTAGGTCAAAGTCGTACGAGGATAGGCTTAAGGAGTTAAAATTGACAACACTCGAGACTAGAGGTTAAGGGGTGATCTAATCCAGGTTTTCAAAATTATGAATGGGTTCGATAACGTAGATAGAGATAGCTTTTTCGAAATATCTCAATATAATAGGACTAGAAATAACGGGTGTAAGTTGACAAGTAGAAGGTTCGAGACAGCAGTTGCGAAAAACTTTTTTACGCATAGAATAGTAAATAGCTGGAATAGTTTGCCGGTAGAAGTAATTAGTAGCACGTCTATAAACATGTTTAAAAATCGATTACACGCATATGTTGATAGAAAGGGTATAGTTTAATGTAGTAAAATTAAGGCTTTCTGGGGATAGATCCCACAGCTCAACACAAGTGTTGTGGGATATAGGGAGGCAGCGTCTTGTGTTAGGGGATACTCTCTGTCCTTACACACCGCATTTAAAGAGATTCCTCTGCCAAGCGGTGCCCCCCATAGTACTGTGAGGTATTGAAAAACTCATGATCTTCACTTGCCTCACAAACACCTTTAAATGGGAGACCCAAAATGGGTGCACACACATTTCTACATTACTGTACAGTCTTTACAGCCACACCTACACTTTTTCACGTAAGTGTATATATTGTAATGTATATGATTGTAAATTTTGACTTGGTCCGCAATCGATATGGACCGTGACTTGATGGATACCGTAATGAAATTGACTGGATTCTTTGGATATATATATATATATATATATATATATATATATATATATGTATGTATATATATATATATATATAATATATATATATGGATATATATATATATATATATATGGATATATATATATATATATATATATATGGATATATATATATATATATAATATTTATATATATATTATATATTTTTTATATATATATATATATTTTATAATATATATATATATATGGATATATATATATAATATATATGGATATATATATATATATATATGGATATATATATATATATATATATATATATATATATATATATATATATAATATATATATAAAATATATATATATAGATATATATATAATATATATATATATATATATATATATAATATATATATAAAAGCACACCGGACAAAAAATTAGTCACCCCTCTCAGAATGTACCTAATAACGTGTGACGGCGCCTCTGGCCTTGATAACCGCACGAATCCGGCAAGGCAGAGACTCTACGAGGTTGTGCATGTACTGAACATCGATTTGCTGCCACTCGTTCATCAGCCGGTCCCGAAGTTCCGCCAGAGTCCGTGGGTGTCTATTCCTGCGCTTCACTCTCTGTTTCCAGCCTGAACAACACCTTCGACGCATTCAGGATTAAAGGCTTCATTGGACCTGCGATGTACTCGTCGCCTCCCATCATTGGAGAACAAACAAAAACGGGACTCATCGGACCAAATTACACTTTTCCAATCTGCCGCAGTCCAGTTTTCGTGCCTCTGAGCCCATTTATAACGTGCCAATTTGTGACTTGCTGTTAACAGCGGCCTCTTCCGTGATACCTTGCTCCAGATGTCCATCTCATGCAGTTCTCGTCGCAATGTCCGTTCGGAAATTGGTCGCTGGAGAACCTCATTGGTTTCTTGGAGCAATTGTTCTCTGGTTTGAAAACGATTTGCAGTTACTAGACGAGAAACATGGCGGCGGCCCGTATTGTCGAGAATTGTTTTTCGGCCACAGTTACGCCGTCGATTGTCAGTTGATTGCGAAGTACACCACTCTTTGTAAACTCGCTGGACAGTACGCGTTGACAAACCAACAAATTGGGCTACTTCAGACATTTTGTGTCCGGGGGCTCTGCCAAACACGATGGCTCCTTTTTGCCACTGAGTAACGTCTGCCTCACGACCCATTTTGCAGACTATATCCAACACACACTTTTTTCTTCACCACCTCACGAAACAGATCTGATCCTGTGTGCTACGTCACCGCTACTTGTCACTTACCAATGCTACATCAGCGCCCTCTGTGTGACCTTGAACTTCCTACTATCGGCGCTATTAGGGGTGACTAATTTTTTGTCCGGTGTGCTATATATATATATATATACGGATATATATGGATATATATATATATATACGGATATATATGGATATATATATATTCGGATAAATATATATATATATATATATATGGATATATATATATATATATATACGGATATATATGTATATATATATATATATATATATATATACATACAGACATATATATAATACATATATATATACACTATATATTTATACATATATATATATATACACACGCACATATATATATATATATACATATATATCTATATATATATATGGATATATATATATATATATATATAGATATAATATATAAACATACATATATATATATACTGTATATGATATATATATATATGATATATACAAGATATATATAAGATATATATATGATATATACAAGATATATATATATGATATATATATATGATATATAGATATATGAATATAGATATATGATATATATATATGATATATATATATAAGATATATGATATATATATATATAAGATATATGATATATATACATAAGATATATTATTATATATATAAGATATATGATATATATATATAAGATGTATGATATATAAAAGATATATGATATACGGTATATATATATATAAGATATATGATATATATATAAGATAGGATAAATATATATAAGATAAAATATATATAATATATATATATATATATATATATATATATATATATATATATATATATATATATATATATATGATACGATATATATATATATATATATATGATTTATATATATATGATATATATATATATATATATAGATATGATATATATATATATATATATATATATATATATATATATATAAAGGGTGTCAGGAAATGATTGCCCCCCCTGTACAGAAGAAACTGAAAGGAATAGAAAAAACAGACAAAACCACGCGAAAGAGCGTTTAATTTTGAATAAAAAACACTTGTTTTAATATCGGGTGTTGCCCCATTTGCAGCTCTGACGGCCATTAATCGACGGGGGTATGATCCCAGAAGTGTCTCAAAGAGATCGGTATCATGACTCATTTCTTCAAGGACTTCGTTGATCTTTGCAGTCATAATTTATCTTGAATACCGATTCTGAATGGGTTGTTGCAGCATTAAGGACTCCACCCGATCCTTCATGATGGATCCGACATGTTCACAGACATAAAGATCGGGAGAATTGCCAGGCCATTCATTATTTCCGAAAAAATCAATGTTATTGTCCTTAAGCAGTTGTTGAGTCGCAAGTGCTTTCATACAGGGGGCTTTGTCGTGAAGAAAGGTTGCCTGTTCAACATCCAAAACACACTCGGGGTCTTTCAAAAACGGAATTACATGTGGGCTAAAATTACATTTCGAAAATAAGGCCCATCCCAACTGGTTCCTCTTGGTTTGATAACCCAGATGAGCTTCCGAATAGAGAACATAATGAAAACACCCACACATGCTGGATTTTTTACTATTTCTCGATACTTCTGGTCGTCTGGGACTTCATCTGGAGTTGTTGCCCAAACCCGATCATTCTGAAAATTTGGTTTTCTGGAGTCATAAACGAAGAATTCATCGCTGACAACCAAGTGAAGGAAATCGTTTTCCGTCCATTCCTCAAGATAATCACAAAACCATAGCCGATCTTCAATATTAAGATCACTCTTCCGTGGGTTAGCTATTTCATGCCAAGCACTCAAGCCTTGGCGAACTCGAAATTGATGCACAAGTTGCCGATTGACTATCTTACCACGACGGATAAGTATCTCCTTCGCTACCTCAGAGCAGCTCTTCTTTCGGCGCCGTGATGCAGCAAGCACAATGTCTTTCGATTGTTGAGATAATTTCTCCGGTCTTCCTCCTCGAAATTCTGTTTCACAATCTTCAGGATTCTTATTCCAATTCCTTTTGACAAAGTCTTTTGATCTTCTTAATCTCTCAGCCACCCAGTGTCGAGTTATGAAAGTTGCAACAGCTTCCTTTGCTTCACGAAATGTGACAGCTCGAATGCGGTCAACAACTCGCTTTTTCTCTGAATCGTTCAAAATAGATGATGCCATGGTTTCTGTGGGGAAAAAAATGGTAAGAATAAAAATCACAGGAATAGAATATAATGGTTTTTATTCAGATTTTAACGCTCTTTC
>JAJOZX010004238.1:0-122500 GCA_023014485.1 Bathynomus jamesi
GACTTTTTGTCATGGCTTCCAATGATGCGACTCTGTCTGATTTCATTGACTGCAAGAACTCCAGATCTTCAGGATCTTTATGAGTTGCTCAGCATTCCTTGGCCACAACTGAAATGTTTCTTGTAACTCCTTTTCAATCCCCTTAAGCTTCGCAACTGCACCAGGCGAAGAACGCCGATCCACTGGAAGTTCCCTAAGTTTTGCATTTTTTGCGGATAGTGCTATAATTTTTTCAACAGCTTTCCTCTCAGTAATCATGGCAGTGTTGCCTTTCTGATAAAATGGAGTAATTTTTTGCAAGACAAATTTAGCATTGTTCCATTTTGTATGGTTAAACAGTAGACCTTCTTGCTGATGAAACATGTAGCATTGCAACACTTGCTCACATGTTGGCAGCCTAGATCCTGTTATCTCTGCATCTGCATCACTGATTCCAGCACCAAGACCATAAATGGCAGCAGTTTGACGAGTTTTAACAGCATATTTATCATTTGTGCTATCTGAACTGGCCATAATGCACGACAGGTGTAAAGAGAGAACACAAAATTCATTAACATAAACACTTGCACATAAACATTTAACATAAACACACAAAAATCACATTATCATAAATACTTGCATATCAGATTATACATTGCAGTTCCTTTTAGAATATTCTATAACTTTCCACCACTTCCTAGCACTTTGTAGAGGTTTCTATCACTTTATAGAAGTTTCTATCACTTTTTAGAAGTATATATGACCTTTAGAAATATCACTTACATGTTCTTGGGCTGATTTTTGTAGTGAACAAAATTTTTAAACTTCTACTATTTGGATCTCAAATCACAGAATGACTGTGGGGTTGGTGTGCATATAGGAAGTCTGTGTGGACCCCATAAATGGCATTCAAATCCAAAAATAATTCACATAGTAGGTTTTCTTAACCATTGGAACATTTCTAACTTAGGGACAAAGTGCAACTATGTCATTGGTGATTTTGATGCACCCTAATGGGAGTGCTATATTATATGAGAGTAAATAAGGTGGGTGAGACAGTGTGTGTGCCAGTGATGACATTTGAGGGTATGGTAGTATTGGTGATTATTACACATAGGATGTATGGGCATGTGGGAAAAAAGTTATGGGAATTGATGAAAGGAATGGTTTTCCACCCTAGGCTGGGACTGGTTGTTGCAGAAGTGGCAACTACTTGTGAGAGTTGCCAAAAGCAAAAATACCAGTCCCAGCATAGCCACCCCCCAGTGCGAAAGATTGAAGTGAAAGAACCGTGGGAGCTTGTGGTGGTTGATATTGTGAGTATGCCGAGAATGAGTAGAGGGAAAGTTGGAATATTAGTAGGGGTCGATCACAAGAGTAAGTTTGTGTATGTTGCTGCGTTAGAGAATAAAACAAGTGAGCATGTTGCGAGAGTGATGAGAGAAAGTATGTTGCCAATGATGCTTGGAAGGCCGCGTAAGTGTTTAACAGATAATGGGCCTGAGTTTAGGGGTGCTAGTTTTGAGAGAATGTTGAGTGAGAATGGGATAGAGCATGTTAGAATAACTCTGTATATGTCTGCTTCGAATGGTTTGGCTGAGCGAACGGTGAAAACGATAAGTGAAATGCTACGTGTATGTACTGAGGAAGGGGCTGAGTGGGATGCTGAGTTGGCAAGAATTGCCTGGTGCTACAATTCGACATACCACTCAGCCATTCAAACTTCCCCAAGAAGGTATGTGCAAAAGGATATACGATTAAATGAGAATACATGTGATAGATGGAGAGAGGCTGGTGTGCATTTTCGGTCATTTGGTGTTGGTGAGCTTGTTTTGAAAGAGGTGCATGAGGCTGGAAGGAATGAGTATAAGTTGGCGCAAAAGTTTGAGGGTCCATTTGTGGTGAAAAAGGTATGGGAGAATGGGGTAACGTATGTGATTGAGAGGGAGCAAGAGAATGGACAGTGTGAAGAAGTAAGAGCACATCATCGGCAGTTGCGCAAATGGCGAATACCTCCGGAGTACATCGTATGTCACCCAATGTATGATATGTGTGAGAGGATGGAACAAAAGAAAGCGCTAGAAACCAAGAACATGATGGGAATCCAGGATGAATGGATGGATGCAGATCTGGAGTTCTTGATTTTGTCAAAGCGGGCAAAAAGGAAGAAAAAGGTGAGAAGAAAGGGAATGAAAGGTGAGAAAGCCAGGCAGATAGGTGAAGTATATGAGCTGAAGGATTCCCAGTTGGACTCTGGAACAGCCGCGGGTGAGGCAGAGTTAGAATGGGATGTTCGGGACTTTGGTGGTTCATGGTGCCAGCCTGGTCCATCCGGGGAATTCTCGTTTGAGGGTTTTGGGGTCTCAGACCTTGAGGACCTTTCTTTTCTGGGATTTTCCGAGGGTGGAGGAGAAGAGGAGAAGGGAAATCTTCTTCACTCAGAAGTGGAAAGATTGTGTCAGGGAGGGGGCATTAAGAGTATGGGATTTACAATTCTTGAGAGTGAAAGGGAAAATGTATGTGAGAGAGAAAGGAGTGTAACTGAGCAAAGTATTGTGACCTTAATGGAAAGTGTGAGGGATGAATGGGGAGTAGATAGAGGTGAAGGAAGTATAAATGAAAGAATGAAGGAGAGAATGAATGTGATTGATTTTTGTGAGGAAGTGAGAATGTTATTGCTTGAGATAGAAGAAAATGTGTTGAATAAAAGCTTAGATGTAGAATTAACAAGTAGTATTAGAGAAGATATTAAAAGTAGATGGGTTAGAATGATAGAGAAAGTGCAACAGTGTTTAGGGAGTGGTGATGGTAATGTAGTATAAAGTATTGGTATAGTGTTCTATAGGAAAAAAAAAAAAAAAAAATAGTAGTATTGTATGATGTGTGAAAGAGTGAGTAGTTGGAAATTCAACCAGGTGGCAGCCTACATTTTGAGGCCAGAAGCTGGGCTGTGCTTGGAGGAGGAAGGTGCCTGGGTGAGTTCCCAGACCTGCTGATCCCTGCCTCTGGTGATTTGCCACTTTGCAGGTTTCAACCTCATTCCTGGTATTGTAAATAACTATTGTAAATAAAGATTAAAAAATGAAATTATAGGTATATTTTTTAGTATAACGTAAATTATTAAAGAGAAAGTAATTGTTAGCCAGCTGTTAGTCCTAAATATTGAATATTTGAATGTTTACTGTATTTGTTAAATATAAAGATTATTAAATAACTGAATTATAATTTAAATAAATAAATGAATGATTTATAAAGTAAATTTGTAAATATGTTATTCTTATGATAGCCATGTATGTAATTAATGATTTAAAAGATTTAAAATTGAAAACAATTATTTTTTGTAAAAAAAATAAATAAAAAAAAAAATTAAAAAAAAATTATATATATGTATATATATATTTGAAAATGGAAAAAATTATTTTTCGAATAAAAAGAGGGTATCTATATAAATAATTTGTTAATAAATATTTTGGTATAAAAATTGTAAGGAAAGGGAGAGAGAACCATATTAGGGTAATATAGTAGGTGTGTAGGCTATATGGCAAGACAGGTGGAAAGGAGCTTGGGGGGGGGGGGGAAGATGTGGAGGGTGAACCCTTTCCCCTTTTAGTTCTCAGCCCTTTCCCCTGGCCTTGATTATTATTATTTATATATTAAATTTCTTTGATTTTTAATGAAATATTTGTTATAGAAAGGATTTTAATGGTTCTCTCTCTCTTTCCAGCAAACAAATAATGAATAGGAATGATAACTGTTATAAGAAATTAGAAAGATAGTAGTAAACTATTAAGCATTAAGATAATAAATAATAAACATTAAGTACTAAATTATTAATATTAGCAAACAAATAAATAAAGAAATAATGTTATAAGATATGTTAATGTTAATATTTTAATGAATGAAAAGACTAAACAATAAGTTATATAAAGAAATGTTAAACTTGTAAACAAGGAATGAGGAATAAAACAGTTTTATTAAATTAGTATGGGAAAAAGAGTGAGAGTTGGACAGTCGCTTGTTAAACCCTGTTAGTAAATGAATAATAAAGTACAAAATTGTTAATATTTTAACAAACAAACAAATAATGAAAAGAAGAATAAACAAATTTAGTAAAAGAGACGCTTCTGAGGTTTAAAAGTGTCGGTGTGTGTCAAAACTCGAGTTTTGAGAAGTGGAGGGAACCAATTGGCGCATGTGTAGAAATATAAATAATAAAAAATATAGTTTAAGAGGGTAATTTGACAAGAGAAAATAAAGAACATAACAGAGGAAACTAAAGTCAGGCTGGATTTGTCTGAGGCTGAAGACCGTTATTGGACCAAGGGAACTTTAAGTTCTGTTAGGAAGGGGATGCTGGAGATAGTGAACCACTAACAGAAGGAAGCTATTCTGGCAAGTAAGAAACTGTTGGTGACGGGAGCCAGCAGTCGTGGAATCGGAGGTCTGGGCAGCGAGCCTGGATCCAACAACCCTTCAAGGTAAGCAGCCTGGTTTCGTGGAGTTCTTAAACAAAAGAAAAAAATCTTATTCATGGTGCAGCCATTAAGTTACTCCGAATCCCACCACAACGTGCTCTCAGAGCTCTATTCATCACTACAGAGAAAGTGGGCGAGAACAGGCAGCTCGAGAAGACCCTGTCCTTCTCCATTGGGACGGAAAGCTTCTCCCTGGCATTGAAGGGAAGAAGACGAATGTGCATCGGATAGCAATCCTTATAACATTCAATGGACAGGAGAAGCTGCTTGGTGTCCCAAAGATGAAACAAGGAACTGGAGAAGCACAGGCCCAGGCATGCCTTCAAACTATGAAATTATGGAACGTGGAACAGCATGTGAGAGGTCTCGTCTTCGATACCACTGCGTCAAACACGGGTTTACATCGCGGAGCCTGTGTCAGGATTGAAGAAGCATTGGGTCACGAGCTAGTTTGGATCGGTTGTCGACATCATATACTTGAAGTCGTACTTGCTGATGTCTTTGCCTCAATATTTGGCTCAACAGGAAGTCCTGAAACAGGCCTTTTTAAGCGATTTCAAAAGGAATGGCCATCTCTCTCCCACGAAGCATTTGTCTCAGCATTGGACAGCTTGTTCGAGAACCCTCAACTCCAAGAGATGAGAAAAGAGATGCTCACTTACTTACCTAACGCTCTTCAGGCAAGCCAACCTCGTGACGACTACAAGGAGTTCCTTGAACTATCTTTGCTCTTCCTGGGGGGAAAGACTGGTGGTCAACTCTTTATCCGAGCTCCGGGTCCCATGCACCACGCGAGATGGATGGCGAAGGCGATTTATGCGCTCAAAATCTACCTCTTTCACTATCAATTCAAGCTCACAGTACGCGAAGAACGAAACGTGACTCAGCTGGCTTTATTTGTCAGTCTGATTTACGTCAAGTACTGGCATGAAGCGCCAATGGGGACACAAGCTCCTCTCAATGATCTCAAAATGCTGCATCTTCTGGAAAAATATCCCACGGAGGAGCTGCACAAGCGGCGAAGACAGCTCTAAGATGCCACCTGTGGTACTTGTCGGAGCATTTGATTGGACTGGCC
Source organism: Bathynomus jamesi (assembly GCA_023014485.1). Taxonomy (NCBI): domain Eukaryota; kingdom Metazoa; phylum Arthropoda; class Malacostraca; order Isopoda; family Cirolanidae; genus Bathynomus; species Bathynomus jamesi. The sequence goes on from JAJOZX010004238.1 coordinate 5,533, forward strand.
TTCTTCGATAATAGGATCGATCCTGATACCAAAAGGAGAATGGTTCAACACCTCCAACATCCCCAAAAGAATGGCTGCCCCCGACGAATCGACATGGCGGAAGCTGGTGTTGAAAATGATGTGGCATCCTTCGTCACGAAAAGGACATTGACCCTCTTTGATGCCTTGAAAGTTGGAGGTAAGGAGGAAGCGCGCCAGTTACTTCAAAAAGATCCACGGGAATGGCCAAATGACAAGAACTACAGGGAACTTAGAGATTGCGCCTTAAAGATGAAAGTCGTCAATGATGCTGCCGAGCAAGGTATTGCTCTCGCACAATGCTACAATGACACTTTGACACAAAACGAGGACCAGAAGCAGTACCTCCTACAACTCGTAGCCGCCCACCGAAAACAGATACCAATACCATCCAAGGCGACTCTGATGCAGAAGAAATAATGAAGATACACCCATTATCATGTCCTATTGTCTTACTGTTTTCTTTCATATTCTTTGAGAACCAAGAAAAAATTTAGTTATTCAGTTGTCTATATATTTTCTCAAATTTTCAAAAAGGGGGCAAGTGGGGCGACCCCTAAATATTAACCGAATAACGTGAAACTTTGCACAAATACTGTCCACGCCAAGAGGCAAAAACCAACCTTGTGGAGAGAACTTAGTCAATGCTTTAACTTTTTGGACCACCCTAATATATACTGTATATATATTTTTTTAATTTATTTATTTTAGCATTTAAATAACTGTCAAGACACTTTATTTGAAGTTTCCTCTGACAAAAGATAATTCCAATACACAAAATTACCATCTGAAGTGCATAATCATGTCTCATTGGAAGCACCAATTTCTAAGTAAAAAGAAACATCATGCACAATTTTGTCAAACTCTCAAGATTGGGTTCATACCAGCTATTTGTTTGTGATGTGCATTCCATAATACTTTCTTTGAATTCTGTTGATAATATGAAGTACAAACACTTCTGGATACTTTCAATCTATGATCCGAGTATTTTTTTTTTAATATACCAATATATATGAAACAAATCTCATCAGTTTCAAAGATCATATTAATTAATTGCTAATTACGTTCATGATGTAGGATTAAATGAATTATAGATTTCCCTTTATAAGACATACTTTTTACCTACCACTACCCACCAACCTACGCCCTGTATTGCCCAGTCTTTCAGTAGGTACTCACCTTTTGGCAAGACTACTGTGAAAATATTATGTATATATGGCTATGGCAGTCAAAATTATGGTGTCACCAGAAAGAGAGGTATAGCTTAAAAGCTCTGCTGCCAAAACCAATACAATTTTTGTGTGATGCAACAGACCTATGTATGAAGTTGCAGCACTTGATCTTTTAGCCCTTGTATCTTCAATAGTCTGTATTTAATCCTACATTAAATGAAACTTCTGAACTTTGATTCCCTTGGTGCAAGTTGCATTTACTTGAATATTCTTATGTACCGTATTCAAAACCATTTATTCCTATAAAGAAATTAATTGAAATAATGCCTACATTGTCTTGGGGCTATCCCAAAGAGATAATGCATACAAGATTGGCATTTTTCAGAATAGTGTCTCAAAAACCATTAAAACACAAGACACATGCTCAGTAAAGCTGAGGAAGCAAAAGAAAATTACAGTAAGGGAAGATAAATTATTGGTTAGAAAGTCCAAAAGTAGATCCTGACAGCACCTCAGCCAATGAACACAATTTAACAACAAAAAACAGCATCTCAACTGTCCAAAGGCAACTAAGAGAACAAGGTTGAATGGTTGTGTAGCTGTTAGAAAACCTTATCAGAGACATGGCAATAAGCAAATGCTTTGAAAGGTGGACGAGAAAACAAAAACTATGTTTTAAGGCTGGAAATGAGTATGAGTACTCTGGATTCCATCAATGAGAGCAAATGTGAAGTATTTGGCAGTAAGTGAAAAGAGCTGGAGAAAGGTTCAAAGAGAGCTGCACAGTGTCTACAGTAAAACATTGTTGTGGTAATGTACCGGTACAGGTATGGGGGATGTTTTGCCAGTGATAGGAATGGGAACAAAGTGAAAATTGAAAGAAACCTGAAGACAGATAGGTAGTCATATCCTACAGCATAAAGTCATTGTTCAATTGGGAGTAACTTTATCTTCCGGCAAGATAATGACCCCAAACATACAGTGTTCACTGTTACCAAAGATATTTGAACCACAAAGGTAAAGATGGAGCATTAAGAATAATGAATTGGCCTCCTTAATACCCAAATCTAGACTTAATTGAAATTATGTGGGATGAACTTCAAAGAAAGGTAAATCAGGCAGAGTGGAATAATTTGACACCAGAGTATTGGAAAAATTGCTGAAAATGACCAAAATATGCCAAACTACGATAAAGCAGAAAGGAGAGTTTTTTGATGAAAAAATGCTAGTACCATAATACAGTAAGTTATTGTACTATTATCAAGCAAAAAATATAATAATAATCTACAGGGTGTCCCATAAGTCCAGCATCATAGGAAAAAAAAAAAAAAAAAGGCAAAACAAAAGCTTTTATTTACAGAACATGCTCAATATGTCCACCATTGTTTTCAATACATAAATTCAGATGTGATACCCAGTCAGCAAGCACATGGTTAATGATGTCAGGAGTAATGGTGTTACATGCCCTAATAGGTAATGTGCTGCCGCAAATGTTCAACACTCCTAATTTTCTCTGCTTATACCAGCGCTTTCAAGTGGCACCAGAGATAAAAATCTAGTGGCATGAGATCTAGGCTTCTAGCTGGCCATTCCACAGGCCCTCAACATCCTATCCAATGACCAGGGAATTGTTGGTACAGGTATTCCCTTACTTGGATACTGTAACGTGCAGGAGTGCCATCTTGCTGGAACTATGTTGGGAAATTTCCTTCTTCGTTCAAAACACTGGGAAATGCTTCTTCCTTGAGCATACATAGGTAGGTGCCTCCAGTGACATGTTCATCGAAAAAGAGGGGGCATATGATGTGATCCTTCCAAATGCCACACCATACCATCACCCAAGATGCACCTTGTTCCTTTGAAGAGGTATACCAGTGAGGGTTGTTTCGAGACCAGTAGCGGGTGTTCTGTTGATTTACCTCACCATTTCCATAAAAAAACAGCCTCATCACTGAACAGAATGGTGGATAGGAAATTAGAATCCCAAGCATATTGTTCCATAGCCCATTCACAAAATTCCATCCACCAGTCAGGATCATCTTCGCTTAATTTCTGTAGGATCTGAAGTTTATATGGATGCCATTTGTGAGCCTGAAGAATGCGATGGATGCTACTTTTCAACACTCCTGTCTCAGCGGACAATTGCCAGAGAGACCTATGGGTAATTCCAGGACAAATAGACAAATGAAAGTGCCAAATGTACACTCCACCATCTCCAAAATTCATGAAACTTGGTGTGAGGGTTGGTTTTGGTCCAAATTACAAAAATCTGAATTTTTTTGAAAATTGGTCAAGTTGGTCAAATTTTGGTCAAATGAAAAAAATAACAATTTTCAAACGTAAATATCTCAGCTGCTAATTGTGGTAGCGTAATAAGTCTTAAATGATAAAATATGTAAAATTAATTGTAGTTTCTAAATATGTATCATTTTTTTAGGGTAACAAAAATAAAATTATGATTTTTTTTGGAAAAAAATGTCAATTTTTTTTTTTTTTTGCAATTTGGCAATGAAGATACCCTATCATTTTTCGAAAAAAAGACCAAGAATAAAAAATGTTTATTTGATGTATGTACACCATAATAAGTAATAAAAAGTCAGCTTATAGTTTATTATAAGGCTCAAAACTGAGTTTGAAATTAAGTAATAAAATTTTTTTTCAGACGACGAAGATTTATTACAGACTTGTTGGTCCAAAAAAAGACAATTTTCAAATCATATAAAAAATACATGTAGATAAACCAAAGGAGAAAAAATCTTAAAATATATGTACAATGTACATACACAACCTCTCTTATATTTAGGGACAGAATATATTAACAATAATAATGTTTAATTTATAAAGCGCTTATCAGAGTATAAAATACTCTTCCTAATACTACACATACACAAGTCTTTGAGAATGAATTAAGAGACAGTATTCTCATCCAGTGAATCCAAATTTTAGACACTAATAATATAATAAGAAAAAAGAATTTGAAAAGATTTTTATAACTATTAAGTAGATACACAAATCTTAGATAAAATTTTTAGAAATATTATATAGACAATCTTAAATAGTATACATTCGATAGAATTTATTTTATCTTCTTTGAAAAGTTATTTAATTCTTGAAGCGGAAAAATGTATTGTATTCTTGTTCCTCCTCGAAAACTTGCTTCAATACTCCCAAATATATTTTCTGTTGGAACGTGACAAACATCATCTTGCGCAGGAAAAATGTATGAGGGACATACACCCGAAGGATGGAGAAATTTTATCAGAAAATCATCATATTCACAGTCAAAGGACTGGACTAATCCGAGCCATAGTTTATTTTCATACATACAACCCACAAAAGAGCCTGTTTCAATTTCGCGTTAAGAGACAGTATTATGTTCTTGATCCGAAGCAGAAACTCTAATGAGCTCTCTTATTTCGACTGACTGTGCACTCTGAGAGAGTGGATAAACCTTCAACAAATTCTTGGAAATTGGGACAAAGCGATGTAATTGTTGAGTACCTTTGATAGAAGTAAAGGCACGTTTACACAAGGCTAATTTACAAGCTGCCAGTGCTAGCGGCTTGTGATCTATCCCTATACTTACCCCGTGTAAACAAAACTTGCCACTTGCCGGGATAGTGGTAAGTAGAGTTGAGGACCTGGCTACTTTACTAGCCACTTGCCAGTCACGTGACTCACTAGTGGCTTGCGCTGTCCCCATGTAAATACCAACTTGCTCAGTTGCTGGAAAGCTGTCATTGAGTATGGAGGTTACATTGTTTGTTTAAAAATGAGTGAAAACTGGAATGCGGAGGAAATTTCCAAATTTGTGGAAATTTATGAACAACATGAATTTCTGTTGAATATTAGGCACCCTGACTACTTGAACAAAAATAAACGCGAACTGGCCATGAATAAACTAATGAGTGTTTTGATTAGTGAAGGACTACATGTATTATGCAGCAAATACCAAAATTCAGGGATGGTTTTGTAAGAGGGAGATATATCTTTAGAAGTCGAAATGATCTCCATTCATCATCTAAATTATCTATTTTGTCTTCAGGAACAAGTAGGGGAAAATTCATTGCTAATCTGAAAATTGATGATGGTGATTTGGCAAGATCATGTACTAAAGCTGGATCTAAAATCCTTAAACTGGCAATAATTCCATCCTCATCCAGTGGAAATCTTTTCTTGATTTGCATACATATCTCAACAAGAAATTTTAAGCAATCACCTTTGAACCTATTATTTATCACTATTTTCACCAAGTGGCGCCGAAACCAAAAGTGACATACACCACGCACCTAAATATAGATCACTCAGTTTTTTATGATGTAGTTCATTGCTTGGGTCAATTTCTGATAGTTTGGATGAATTAATGACATCTTCTTTAAGGAAAAAACAGAATATTTTTATATTCTACAGAAACCATTGAATGAAGTAAATGCAATCCGAAATGTTCAGACTGGAATTCAATGTTTAAAGCATTCACTTTTTCCAATACATACCCCAAAAAAAGAAGCATATGCTTGGTTCCTCTGTTGGTCATAGTATCATAGATATTCTTTGCTCCATCAACTTTATCAACTTTAGATTCAGATTGAAAATAGAGGAGTAACACATCCCATTGTTCAAGAATAATTTTTATTACATTGGCACGAGATAACCAACGTGTTTGTGCTAGTTTAGGTATTTTGTGATTAACTGTTTTTACATCTTGAATAGTACTAAAGTCTTTGTCTTTTACTACTATGGGAAAAGAGTGAGCGGACTCTCTGAGAAAAATAATATACAATTTTGAATGTTCAGGAACGTTTGATACGCGTATAAAATAATTATTTTGGATTTGGACCCATCATATAAGTGTTGCCAAATAAACTATTTAATTAGTGCTAAACTATAATCTAAGATGAAAATATGTAATCTATTTTATTTCAAAGAATTCTAAAAAAAATGTCATTTAATGTTTTATTGCTTTTTAGATAAATTTTATATAGGCTAAAATACTATTTTTTTAACTAAAATTTAGGAATACAGAAAAAAACCCAGATTATGGCAAAATTCTCTTTAAAAAACCTATAAACACATGTGGGCATCAAAAAACCCATATCTGGGTTTAAAAACTCAGGAGTGGGAGCACTGCTACTGGCAGTAACTACTTCCCCATTACACTAGCCTAGTGTAAACATTTACTCGCCGGGTAAGTTAACTTGCAGCAAGCAATGGCAGCTTGTAAATTAGCCTTGTGTAAACGTGCCTTAATAGGTTCACTCAGATGTTTTTGCAAAGAAAGCTCTACATCTACAACTTCTGCCTCAGAGACGTTAAAAAAGTCAATAGCAGTTAGGAATTCTTGAGAGCAGAAATTGTAGAAGTCCTCAGCTGTTAAGATTTGATGGTCGAGAGGCTGTCATAAGCTTTCTCTGGCGACTGCTCTTTTTACTGTTCCGCCAATACTGTCGCAGGCATTCTTCCCGTGGGATGTCGCGAAAAAATTCCACTCAGCATGAATTTTGAAGTCTTCGAAATGATGGCATAAATTTAGAAAATTTGTTTTATTCTTATACTGAGCCGCGCATCCATCTATGAAATAATGGATTTTAGTTAGGTTTGAATTTTGTTATTGGATGCACAGAATTAATTTTTTGAGAAAACTATGAACCAGAATTGTATCATGCCTGCGATGGTTTGAAACGAAGCAGTAACTTTTGCAAATTAGTTTTCCTGCATTGTTTTTGGAATAATAAATGAATGGGTGCACTGTACATTGCGAGTTCTCCCAATGAAACCCCTGGGCACAATCTTGTACGATGAATGAGAAGTTTTCCACGAAATCACCCACCAAAACACCTTCATTTTCGGGCAGAGTTTGTTTTAGATTTTTGAAGTAACTCGACTGACATTTATTCGTGAAGTGGTGTCTTGTCAGTTGTGCAATTTTTTTGGTGAGCAATTCCACATATTCCTCTGGAGTTTCGGTGATATCTTTTAACATACAATGATCAACGGATACCCATTGTTTAGATTTTCTCTCTTCCATCACTATGAAGTCCAAACTTTCCAAATAATTTTTTATTCCAACCTCTCGCGGGCATCTTTTGCATCGGTGCATCATACAATCTTCATTGTCCATGCCACAGATGGATAAAGACATTAATTTTTTGTAGTCTAAATCTTTAATGCCTAACGCTGATATTTGTAGTTTCGGATTTTGGTGATGTGTACATACGCAGACACTGAGTTCCGCTTTGTCCCGCAAGCACGCACCACGACGGTCGAAGATGAGCAAAGGTACTAAAGCCTATTTTGGGATTTTCATCATTTTTTGCATATTCAGCATATAACTCTTTCAAGTTACGCAATACCAGTCTTTTGTTTTTTTATTTTTTCACCCTCTTCATTTATTGCAAACTTATAATCTTTGATTCCCAGGCACATCCTACTATATTCATCATTTTCATAAAACTCCCAAATGATTTTTTTCATTTCAGCTGTGATGACCTTCCCTTTCGTCATGTTTGGAATATTAGGAAGAATCCCAAACTGTTTTTGAAGATTGCGGCTCTTACGCACCATATACTTAGTTGCTCCAAAGAAGTCAGCAGTTTTTTCAATGGGATAGGGATACAATGATAGTATTTGTAACCTAAGATTGCGATCGCTACTTGCTTGAAATTTCTCCTTTAATTCTTCCATAACCTTTTGATACCTGAAATAAAGTGTATTTGACATTAAGTTTAATTAGTATATTTTTAATTAAACTTTTCATAAAATACATGTATATGTATTATATTATTCGATTATAAAAATGTAAACAGATAAAACTTAATTTAGTATATACTTCGATGACTGTATTAAATTTAATTTAAAATGTCAAATTTCAATAACTATGTCCAAAAAGTAGTCTTGCCTCTCTAAATCATCTTCCAAACAACTTTTTTTGGATGGACCAGCTTCAGAATAGTCAATAGGAGCCCCATAAGCAGCTTCAAAACTTCGTTTAACCTTTTCCGTTGTCGATCTGAATTTCGTAGAAGCCTTTATCTGTTTTTGTCCCGGCTTCAATCCAGTAAAACAAATTCATAAATTTAGGTTGCATGAAATAATCAAATATCAAATATTTTGTACATATGTATTCAAGTGCTGATGCTAATATTTAAAAACAGAAAACTACGAATTTGGCATTAAGAAACAAATGTCCTGAACGGAGTCTCTATTGTTTTATTACCTGTTTTAATAGGGCTTTCATCAAATAAAGGTAAAATATTGTCACTGAGCAAATCTTTATTGAATTGCCTGTCTTGAATGACAAATTCTTCCAATGGTGGTGGATTTGTGGAATCGCTACTGCTTCGCTCCATACATTCATTAAGTATGTCTGGCTCAGGTATTGGTGCAGGTTCCGGCTCTCTGGATGAACGTTGAACATGTTCTAATACAATTGGCTTCTTTTTAATTGTGACATAGCAATTGCTGCATAGTAATTGATTTTCTTCCAAAATTCCATAGCTTGCAGCTACCATGGTAGAGTTTACTTTTTTGATGTTACAGAAAATTCTTCTTGAGTGTTTTTTCATAGGATCGCAACAAAATTTTGTGTTTTGAGGCATTTTAAGGGTTAGGTAAATTTATGTATACTAGAAAATTAGGTGTATATATTGAAAATCTAGAAAGAAAGCAAAAAATTATTAAAATTAAGGATTTTTTTTTCATAATAATCGTCAATAAGCTGACTTTTTATTACTTATTATGGTGTACATACATCAAATAAACATTTTTTATTCCTGGTCTTTTTTTTCGAAAAATGATATCTTTGCTAAAAAAAAAAAAAAAAAAAAAAAAAAAAAAAAAAAATCTTTTTCCAAAAAAATCAATTTTATTTTTGTTACCCTAAAAAAATGATACATATTTAGAAACTACAGTTAATTTTACATATTTTATCATTTAAGACTTACTACACTACCACAATTAGGAGCTGAGATATTTGTTTGAAAATTATTGGTTTTTTCATTTGACCAAAATTTGGTCAAGCCATAAAATTTGACCAACTTGACCAATTTTCAAAAAAATTCAGAAATTTGTAATTTGGACCTAAACCAACCCTCACACCAAGTTTCATGAATTTTGAAGAGGTTACCATGTACTTCATTTGTCTATTTCTCGTAGAATTACCCAAGAGAAGAAAGGTTGAAAAAAAGACTGCTCCTGTTCTACTGATTGCAGGGGAGTTAAACCCAGAGGTGGGGAGTCAGAGTCGGGAGTCAGGGCTTTTTTGAAGAGTCGGGAGTCGGTAAAAATGACCGACTCACGACTCTCTGATTCAATTTCTATATGCCAACAATTTACCAGAATACTACTCTGCCCTAAATAAATATCTTCCTGAACTAATTCTAGATTCACATTTCCACATTTGATTTATTGTTCTGGTAAATCTTAGCAAATGAATTTCATATTTCTATTTTAGGATACTAGGTACCATATAAAAATTAGCAATATATTAATTATTAATTTAATTAGCCCCTATTAGTAATGAGTCGTGGGCCTAGTAGAAAATCAGCAGTCTTTCAATATTTTAAGCTAAATGAGGATGAAAGTATTTTTATTTGTCAAGTAAAAAAGGATGGTAAAAAGAGTAATGCAAAAATTAGTGCTTACACTGGGAAACATGCTAATGCTCCAACTAGAGCCTCAAACTTGAAACGCCATCTACGAAACAAACATCCCAATATTTATAAGGTTGTAGATCAGCATGATAAGGAAAGAGTCGGGAGTCGGAGTCAGTTTTTAAAAATACCGACTCAGGAGTCGGTTGTTTTTGGCTGACTCCCCATCCCTGGTTAGACCGATATGCATCTCAACCTCTTGTAGATAGGAAACCCTGTCCAGTTCAAATTTGGAAGGAGGAGGACCAATTTCCACTCTCCTTAAAACTATTGTTTCAAAGCTTCTCTGCACAACCGCATCCTCTGTATTTTCAGAGAGAATGTTTTCTGAATATGGAAACATCTATGAAGCAAGGTGATCCCAAATATTGCCTAAAAGAGGAGAAATGCTCTTGTTTCTGCACCACAATGGAAAAAAGTTCTAAATCACTGTTGTTAAGTTTTTTTCTATTCTGAAGGCCTCCAGGCTGAATGGTGGCATCTGACCTACACAATACTGCCCTCCATTCATTAATTTCATTCCAGGCATTTCATATTGTATTCAATGTATTGTTTTACATTTGTTAAGCTTGTAATGTTTTGTATCATTTTGAAAATAAAGGAAAAAAAAATTTAACGCCTAGACATTTTAATAAAAAGCTCTGATTATATTAATAGAACTGTAATCATTAAGGATGGACAAATGTTTTATTTATTCTTGTCATCAGTATTGTGTTTATTTAATATAAAAAATGTTGCTGGACTGGTTTAGGGGTGGGCCCTGGAGGGCTTTCCATTTTTTTGTATATAAAATATTATTTGTGATGCGTTATCATCATATTATGGCAGATTTTCATACAGGTGTTAATTTTCTAATGTCTTGGCCTATATCCAGCATATCTGGCCAGATATGACCCATATCCTGCCAGATACCGGATATTTCAAGATATCCGGCTGGATACCATATCCAGTGCACCTGTAGAATAAATTAGATAAATTAATGACTGTTAAGAGGTATTTGGTAATGACATTTTGCTGGAAATGGTAATGGTATGGAGAAGAGGTTTGTGTGAACCCTTCCCACATGTACATATATAGTTTATTTTTTATTTGGGTAAATCTCATCACCCACACAGTGATGGGATGTAGGGAGGCAGCATCTTGGGTTAGGGGATACTCTGTCTTTATACCCCCCATTTAAAGAGACTTCTCTGCTGAGTGGTGCCCCCCCATAGCACTGTGATGTATGAAAGACTCATTATGTTTACTTGCCTCATAGACACCTTTAAATGGGAGACCCTGAATAGGTATACATTCAAATACTCTATACAGTCCCACCTACTCCTTTTATCTTAATTTTAGAGCTTGTATTATATTGTTCAGGTTATGGCTATGTAGATATATAGCTATATAGATGTATGGCTGTATAGATAACATGACGTCTACAATTAGTACAGTAGTGGTATTGATGAATGATCCACAAGATCTAAAGTTTTGAAATTAATGTACAGCTAGTAGATGTGCGACAATCTGCAGAGATCAATTGTATCTTAATTTTGCATGTAACTGTATTTATGGTTTGTTTATATTAACAGTGGAGCCACCCAGATGGGCCGAAGGGCCCCTAGTATGCCTACTATAAAATGTTTACCATGTTACCATGTTTACAATGTTTTCAGTAGTGGCAGCTTGTGGTGAGGGAGAGTAGGGAGGCACAAAATTGTCTATAATATATGGTATATAAATAAAATAGATTACAAAGTGTTAGATGCACTACTTTCTACATGTTACGATCGTATAGAGTTAATACTATGAAATAAAATCCTCTTTCATAGTTTTTAGTGATAAAAACAGAAGATAAACAAGTGATAAAAACTCACCACGAGCCACCACTAGTTTTCAGGGATGTACATCAGGACACCACCATTTAGACAGCCTTCGCTGTCACAGCTATGGGTGGTATACCCTTTGATTGCAATTTTACTACTCATGTCATGGTGTTCAGGTGTGTTTCTGTGAGGGTTATAAGTGTGCTAATAGTGTTTTCCACTAGGCTCTTTAGGTAGGTACTTTGGTATAGTTTGAGTAAGGCCCTGGATGTTTAAGTAAATTATTGATACATTTGTGGAGCATTGGTTTCATCTCCCACATGTAGGGCATTTGTAGGGTGCCTGCTAAGAGTCTCATTTGCTTTTGTATAAGGAGTCCAAGTAAGTTTTGAAGGTCTTGTATTTGTTTAGTTTACCTAGTTTAGTTTGAATATTATTATTGTATTGTGAGCGTGTGATAATGCAGTGCTATGATCTATCTACTTGCGAGTTGCCCCAGGTCAAATGAACGCCAGGTTAGGTCAACTGTACAATTGGTTAGGTTGTCATGATATTTTAGTTAGTTTTAACAAAAATATTGGGTAAACTTTAAATAACTAGCTTTTTTAATATTCAATTGCAACAAATTTTGATTGCACATTTAGAAAAGAGCTAAAACTAAACTAGAAACAAAACACAGAAGTGAGGGTCACTAGTTGGGTACTAAACTATGATTTTACCTGAACAGATTCTGTAATCTGGATCTGCAGGAGTAATTCCTTAGATTAGCTCTAATAGCATTATTAGATACAAGATTTTTTATCACTTTATCCATTATTTTGGGCTTTTCAGGAGGGGGAGGGGGCTAATATTAGGCCTAAATTTTTGGAACACTACATTCCAATGATCCACCCACTTCAACCTTCAGGCTAATCAAACTCTTACACCTGGGTTTAGATTATACTAGGTTAGGTGGTGGTTCTAGGTTGATCATTTCATGATCAACTTTCAGCAAAAAAAAAAGAAAAAAAAAGTGGCATCTGCAAAATTTAATATTACGTACTGGTTTCTTTTTTATATACATAAAATTTGGAATTACTTCACTGCTCTTTTCAGAAGCTGTGGTTACTGCTGCTAAATTTCTTATACTGACCAAAAACTACTCAAACCTTATGCCCTACTCGTTAGCATATCATAGGCTAAAGTACAATTAATAAAATAAAAAATTAGGCCTAAACCTACTTCTTTATCTTTTAATCCAAGTAAAAGAATCTCTTCCATCAGAGTTAACCTTGTTTCTTTTGAGTCTCCATCGTCCTCTATTTCCTCATCACCACTAGAGTGTCTTCTTTTATCATCATCACTTTCATTATGATTATTGCGATCATTTGAATCTTTAAGAACATTTTTTCTCTGTATTAAGCCATCAGGGCGATTCATTTTCACAACAAAACTCTAGGCACAATAGGATAAATATGGTTGGAATTATCCTCGTAATACTGTCTTTAGACTATGCCAACTCAACAAATTTCACTAGCTCTCAAAGTTTGGAAATACACTGAACAATAATTGCAATAAAATAAAATAAAAAGTATTTTCGTTTTCTTCTTTGACGAATCTATAGTTGGTTGATTGGTTCTTCAATTTTACATGCTTCATCCAACTGTGATGGAGTTACTAAAAAAAGTTACATAGTATGTAATACTACATCTAAATTGTCCAAACCTGAAAACATTTTTAATATCTGTATCATATATCCCCTCCTACAACGTCTCTTAAAACTAAACATACCTAATTCCTTTAATCTTTTCATGTATTCCAATCTTCTGAGGTTAGAGATAAGCTTGGTTGCCCTACGTTACACACCTTCAAGCATATCAATATCATGTCTGAAGTTGTGCAACGTAGGGCAAACCAAACTTATCCTAACCTAAGAAAATTGGAATACAGGGAAAGAGTAAAGGAATTAGGTATGTTTAGTTTTAAGAGACGTTGTAGGAGGGGAGATATGATACAGATATTCAAAATGTTTTCAGGTTTGGACAGTTTAGATGTACGTAACTTTTTCTCACTAGAAGCTGATGAGATAACTCGTGGAATAATAAGAAAATTAGAAAACAGCCTTGTTGACTTGATCTACGAAAGTACTTTTTCAGTTATAGAGTGGTAGAGTTTTGGAATGACTTGCTGTATGATGTGGTAAACAGTAGCTCGTTAGTTAATTTTAAGAAAAATTTGGACGTGTAATATTATTTTGCAGGTTTATGATGACTTTATTAGAATGTTATACCTAAGTAAAATCATTTGTGTTTATATTCAATTCGATTAAACTGATGAATCTGATGATGTCTGAATTAAACTGATGAGATGTGAGATACTTTATTATATTAAGGTAATGATATTTTCTTTGATGTAATTAATCCTAATCTGTAGTATAAACAATTCATATAAATGTCCTATGTTTACTATATCTATTATTATTATTATTATTATAACTTGTGTCATTGATTATTATATATATATATATATATATATATATATATATATATATATATATATATTTGTGTGTGTGTACCATAACTATATTATTGTTATTTATATTAACAGGAATGTTGTTCAATTAAGTTGATTAAAGCCTAAGAAAAGGAGAGCATTTCATTTCAATTTAATTAACTTAATTTCAAGATCAGAGGATATGGACAAGTTTCTGAAGCCGGAAAGATTTGATGCCGATCTCTCATCCTCAAGTTCGTCTAGTCTCTGGAGTCACTGTTCAAGACATTTCATAACTTTCTGACCGCGTTACCTTTTGATCTTAAGACTCAAAAGCTAAGTTTGCTTGTAAACCATGTATCTCCTTTAGTCTATGAGTACATAGTTGATTTTACTACCTATGAAAATGCTATAAAATTGCTTAATGAACTTTATATAAAACCGAAAAATGAAACGTTTGCTCGTCACCTATTAGCCACCCGTCGTCAGGAGATGGGAGAGAGTTTGGACCATTACATGAATGCATTAAAGCATCTGAGTAAAGACTGTAACTTTCAATCGGTCTCTGCAGATCAATACAGAGATGAGTATATAAGAGATGCATTTATAAACGGTTTGAATACTCCTTTCATTAGGCAACGATTGCTTGAAAACAAATTTCTCAGTTTACAGATCACTTTTGATCAAGTTCGCAGACTTGAGTTGGCTCAGATTCAGTCTGATACTTATATACGTTCTAATGCTCCTCTAAATTCAGCTAGTTGTGAAACTGAAACAATTACAATAGAAAAACATGAGGCTAAACAAGGTGCTGATGAAACTCTTTCTGAGGAGTCTTCTACTGCTGCAGCAAGGTCTCGTAAATGTTTCTTTTGTGGGGGTAATGTGCATCCGCGAGCTAAATGTCCTGCAAGAGATAGTTTATGTCATAAATGTGGTATTAAAGGCCATTTTGCCAGAGTTTGTCGCTCTAATTCAAAAGCTTCTGCTTCTGTTAATACTTTAGCTTCTCTATCAGGCTCTATTTCTCATTCTTTGAAAGAGGCAATTCTTACTATTTTAGCTAATATTTGGTTTGTCTTTGAAAGCGCTAGTGGATACAGGTAGTACCGAAAATTTTATTGATATAAATATTGTAAAAGAAAACAAATGGAAGGTATATTCTTGTAAAAGTCAAGTGTCAATGGCTAATACTTCTCATGTAACTAAAGTTGATGGGTTTTGTTGTGTAAATTTGACATTCAAGGATCGTACCTATAAAAATGTTATCACGTCTGCCTAAGCTATGTACTAATGTTATTCTTGGCCATGATTTTTTGTCTAGACATGAATCAGTTGAGATACCTTTATGGGGAAGAGAACCTTCCTTAACTGTGTGTAACCTTGCAGCAACCGAGGTGGAACCTCCGTCTTTATTTAATAATTTAAGTACTGAATGCAAACCCATTGCTATTGAGTCACGCCGATATTGTCAGGCAGATATGAGTTTTATTTCGTCCGAAGTAGATCGCCTTCTTAAGGAAGGCATTATCAAACCCAGTCGAAGTGTGTGGTGCCGCGTTTGTTAGCGGGCTAAAGATAAAGTAAAGGCCAATTTGAGGCTTTATTCAACATAAACATAGCATAGCTCTGAAACACAGAAAACAATAATTAGTAAAGACTTGTTACACAGAAAACAATAATTAGTAAAGACTCATTACATTCCTCTCTTCTTTTATAATACGTGATCACAGAAAACAATAATTAGTAAAGACTTGTTACACAGAAAACAATAATTAGTAAAGACTCATTACATTCCTCTTCTTTTATAATACGTGATACATTGCACGGTAAGAAACAAAACGACAAGTTCAAGATATTTTGGAAGAAAGAAGAGTCTACAAGTTTAGGCGTTGAGCTGGGTATCTGATTCGAGTGCTTCTTCTCAGAGGGGGACTCGTCTCGGAGGTTACTGACACAGGTGGGCCTCTCTCGACTTCGACTGGAGTCGCTTCGACGGGAGCTGTTGGGACCGTGTGTCGGCGGATCTCAGCGGGTTCTGAGTCGTCCGTTAGCGGGGTGGAATTGATTGGCGGACTGGGTACGGGGGGTTCATAGTGATTCGTGTCATCCGTATTGCTACGTCCCGCCGGTGCCAGGTCCCTGATGGATACGGTATCTTCTCTCCCATTCGGATGCCGTATAAACGCGTAGTTGGGGTTTGCCTCAATTAACTCAACTTCCTCGACGAGGGGGTCGTTCTTGGATCGGCGAATGAATTGGCGAAGGAGTACAGTTCCCGGAGAAGACAGCCACGTCGGTAGTGCAGAACCGGTAGAAGTACGCCGCGGGTGCGTGAATAGACGCTCGTGAGGAGTTTCGTTCGTGGCCGTACACAGCAGCGATCTAATCGAGTGCAGCGCGTCTGGTAGGACGGACTCCCATTGCGACATCGGCAACCCGCGATCTTCTATGGCTAGTTTGATGGTGTTCATGATGATTCCATTGTAACGTTCGCATTGCCCGTTTCCTTGGGGGTGATACGGCGTTGTGCGACTAGTCGCGATACCATGTTTAGTTAGGAACAGTTTTAGTTCCGAAGACATAAACGATGTCCCTCGATCTGTGTGGATGTAAGAGGGAGTTCCGAAGGTAGAAAATAACTCGGTGAGACGGGCGATAACGGTTGACGTGTTCGTATCACGGCACGGGAAGGCAAAAGGAAAGCGTGAATACTCGTCGATTACTGTTAGGATGTAAGGTCGCGAAGTTGCGCTCGGAAGCGGGCCTTTAAAGTCGATGTTAAGTCGGTCAAACGGGGACATGGCCCGTATTAAGTGACTAACTTCTGGTTTATAGTACTGTGGCTTACATTTAGCGCATGTTTGGCATTCCGACGTAACTCGTTTGATGTCATCCACTGAGAATGGTAGGTTCCTAGCTCTCACAAAATGAGTCATTCGGCGGACTCCTGGGTGTATCAGATTAACATGCAGCTGGGCGAGGGATATTCTTGGAGTAGCAGCGCAAAAGGATCGCGACAATGCGTCTGCGGCTCGGTTCTCGGGGCCCGGTCTGTATTTTATTGTGAATGAGTAGCCGGCTAGTTCTACACGCCAACGGAGAATCTTATCGTTCTTAATACGACCAGTAGCTTTTCCATCGAACATGAAAGATACGCTCCGCTGGTCGGTGACGACAGTAAAGTGTCGATAAGCTAAGAAGTGCTTCCACTTGCGAATGGATTCGATTACAGCGTATGCCTCCTTTTCAACGATGTGATGGCGACGTTCTGTGTTATTCAGAGCGCGAGAAAAGAACGCCACCGGGCGGCCGTTCTGGGTGAGGGTGGCTCCGATTGCTGAAGAGGAAGCGTCCGTCTCCACAGTGAACGGCAGTTCTTCATCGATTGAACCGACGACAGCTTTCGAGATATCATCTTTGAGTGTTTGGATCGTTGATACTTCCTCGCGAGTTAATGGGAATGATGAAACGTTGAGCAGAGGTTTGATCTTGAGGGAATAGTTCTGAATCCATTTAGCATAGTATGCGAATAGTCCGATTACGCGTTGTAGAGACGACTTGTTGCGAGGAGTTTGAAGTTCTTGTAGTGGCCGGAGGCGTTCGGGATCGGGCCGCAATACGCCATGAGAGATAGAATATCCGAGCAGGTGCACTGATGTCATCGAAAGCTTGCATTTTTCCTTGTTTAGACTCAGATTTACTCGTTTAGCGGCTTCCCAGAAATGTCGAAGGTTCTCATCGTGCTCTTCCCAAGTGGTTCCGCAGATGGTGAGATCGTCGAGGTAGGCGTATGTTGATGATAAGTTGTTCGAGGATATGAATTCGTTCATGACGCGCTGGAAGGCCGCGGCTCCGTTAGTTACTCCCATAGGGATCCTTCTGAATTGGTATAGATTTCCGTCAGCCTCGAATGCTGTGAAAGGTCGTTCAGACGGATCGATTTCTACCTGGTAGTATGCGCTTGACAGATCAATTACGCTGTAGTATTTGTGTTGTGAGACTTTGTTGGCTATATCATCGATTCGCGGAAGAGGATATGCATCTAGCATGGTAAATCGGTTGACGGTTTGAGAGAAATCGATTACCATGCGTTTTTTTTTTGTTTCGGTAGATGTGATGACTACTTGAGCACGCCAGGGTGAGTTACTGGGTTCAATTATCTCATCCCTGAGTAGCTTTTCGATTTCTTTCCCAATGAAAATTTTGTCCTCAGAGCAAAATCGTCTGGACTTCGTGGCGATGGGACGACAATCGGCAGTTAAGTTGCCGAATAGTGGTGGGGCTGAAATTCTTGATCGAGTAAGGCCGCATATATGGAGTGCTGGCTCCGGACCTCCGAAATTGATGTTCAATTCCTTGTGTCTGATTAAGAATGGGGTACCGAGTATTATGTCAGCGCACAGATCCGACAAGACGGATAGTTCGAGCTTTTCGTAGTCGCGGTCTCCCATCGTAACCTTCACTGTACATCGACCTGAGATGGCTGCGGATAGATTAGGCGAAGCCATTGATACGACGCCCGAGTGCGGAAGAATGGGCAGCTCTAAGTGTTTGGCTAGATCCTCACGAATGAAGTTGTCCGAGCTGCCAGTATCCAACAAGGCGAGACACGAACGGCCGTTGACGAGGATATCGACTGTTGAGTTGGTAGGCATGGAGGAGCTACACGATAGAGTGGTACTAATGGTCGCTAATGCTGCGGCTGAATGAGACGCTGTGGTTTTATCCTGTTTTTGACGTGCCGAGGAAGTACTTGAGCGGCAGACTTTGGCCCAGTGGCCGGTCTTTTCACATTTCGCACAGATAGAATCCTTTGCCGGACACCTGCTTCGTGGGTGGCGTCGAGACCCGCAGAAGAAGCACAGAGCGGCTTTGTTGTCGAAATTCGTAGCGGCTGAAGAGTTTGGGAGATCGTCTCCTTGGACGCAGGCAGGCCGGGCAGAGTCAGTAGTCGGCGACGGTTCGTGGCGAGAGCCAGTGGCTGCAACAGCACCGTAATGAGTGAGGTACGATTCTGAGTTTTTCTGGGCCTGATCTAATGTTCGAGCCTGGACGATAGCCTTTTCCAGTGAGAGTGTGTCATTTTCGAGTAAGCGGGTGCGGATGGCGCTATCTCTAATTCCTCGGATGAAAGCGTCTCTCACAGATGAACTCCTGTTTTCGTCGGCGGAAACCGATTTGAAGTTGCAGTCATTGGCTAGTTGTTGAAGAATTTGCAAGTACTCATCGAGGGTTTCCTCGGGCTTTTGGTGACGGGTGGACAACAGGTGGCGAGCGCATACCTCGTTTGGCTTCTTGACGTAGGTGGCCTCTAAGGCTGCCATGGCATTCTCATAAGTAGAGCAGTCTTGAATGATATCAGCGACATCGGGGCCGATATGTATGAATAGAACCTCCAATTTATTGGGGTTGTGTTCGGCGATAGTACTCAAGAAATATTTGAATCCGCGCGACCATAATTTCCATAGTTTCCCAGCTTGGGGAGAATTCGGAGAAGTAATAAATTTATCCGGGCGAATCACCTTCTCCATGATATAGTAAGATTACTGGATGAATATTTGCTTGCTGTATCTGAAAGGCCGACTGAATGGCTGATTGAAATGTTGAATAAATTGTGGTGCCGCGTTTGTTAGCGGGCTAAAGATAAAGTAAAGGCCAATTTGAGGCTTTATTCAACATAAACATAGCATAGATCTGAAACACAGAAAACAATAATTAGTAAAGACTTGTTACACAGAAAACAATAATTAGTAAAGACTCATTACAAAGTGCTTGGCGGGCACAAGTTTTAGTGGTAGCCAATGAATCATAAAAAACGCCTAGTTATCGATTATTCTCAAACAATAAATAGATACACGCAGTTGGACGCTTATCCTCTGCCTAATATACTGTAAATGAAATGGTGGGCAAAATTGCACAATAAAGTATCCTTAGCACAATAGATCTTAAGAGCGCCTATTATTTGATCCCTGTCAAGGAGGAGGATAGGCCATACACTGCTTTCGAAGCCTGTGGCCAGCTGTTTCATTTCAATAGAATCCCGTTTGGTGTAACAAACGGCGTAGCCTGTTTTCAGAGTAATCGATGACATAATTCGTAAAGAGGGTTTAAAGGATACTTTCATTTATGTGGACGATATCAATATATGTGGACACGATCAGAAGGAGCATGATGATAATTTGACAAAATTTCTAAATGTTGTAAAAAGGTATAATCTTCATATTAACGAAAATAAGAGTTCTACATCTGTAATGAGTCTTTACTAATTATTGTTTTCTGCGTAACAAGTCTTTACTAATTATTGTTTTCTGTGTTTCAGATCTATGCTATGTTTATGTTGAATAAAGCCTCAGATTGGCCTTTACTTTATCTTTAGCCCGCTAACAAACGCGGCACCACAATTTATTCAACATTTCAATCAGCCATTCAGTCGGCCTTTCAGATACAGCAAGCAAATATTCATCCAGTAATCTTACTATATCATGGAGAAGGTGATTCGCCCGGATAAATTTATTACTTCTCCGAATTCTCCCCAAGCTGAGTAACTATGGAAATTATGGTCGCGCGGATTCAAATATTTCTTGAGTACTATCGCCGAACACAACCCCACTAAATTGGAGGTTCTATTCATACATATCGGCCCCGATGTCGCTGATATCATTCAAGACTGCTCTACTTATGAGAATGCCATGGCAGCCTTAGAGGCCACCTACGTCAAGAAGCCGAACGAGGTATGCGCTCGCCACCTGTTGTCCCTCGTCACCAAAAGCCCGAGGAAACCCTCGATGAGTACTTGCAAATTCTTCAACAACTAGCCAATGACTGCAACTTCAAATCGGTTTCCGCCGACGAAAACAGGAGTTCATCTGTGAGAGACGCTTTCATCCGAGGAATTAGAGATAGCGCCATCCGCACCCGCTTACTCGAAAATGACACACTCTCACTGGAAAAGGCTATCGTCCAGGCTCGAACATTAGATCAGGCCCAGAAAAACTCAGAATCGTACCTCACTCATTACGGTGCTGTTGCAGCCACTGGCTCTCGCCACGAACCGTCGCCGACTACTGATTCTGCCCGGCCTGCCTGCGTCCAAGGAGACGATCTCCCAAACTCTTCAGCCGCTACGAATTTCGACAACAAAGCCGCTCTGTGCTTCTTCTGCGGGTCTCGACGCCACCCACGAAGCAGGTGTCCGGCAAAGGATTCTATCTGTGCGAAATGTGAAAAGACCGGCCACTGGGCCAAAGTCTGCCGCTCAAGTACTTCCTCGGCACGTCAAAAACAGGATAAAACTACAGCGTCTCATTCAGCCGCAGCATTAGCGACCATTAGTACCACTCTATCGTGTAGCTCCTCCATGCCTACCAACTCAACAGTCGATATCCTCGTCAAAGCCGTTCGTGTCTCGCCTTGTTGGATACTGGCAGCTCGGACAACTTCATTCGTGAGGATCTAGCCAAACACTTAGAGCTGCCCATTCTTCCGCACTCGGGCGTCGTATCAATGGCTTCGCCTAATCTATCCGCAGCCATCTCAGGTCGATGTACAGTGAAGGTTACGATGGGAGACCGCGACTACGAAAAGCTCGAACTATCCGTCTTGTCGGATCTGTGCGCTGACATAATACTCGGTACCCCATTCTTAATCAGACACAAGGAATTGAACATCAATTTCGGAGGTCCGGAGCCAGCACTCCATATATGCGGCCTTACTCGATCAAGAATTTCAGCCCCACCACTATTCGGCAACTTAACTGCCGATTGTCGTCCATCGCCACGAAGTCCAGACGATTTTGCTCTGAGGACAAAATTTTCATTGGGAAAGAAATCGAAAAGCTACTCAGGGATGAGATAATTGAACCCAGTAACTCACCCTGGCGTGCTCAAGTAGTCATCACATCTACCGAAACAAAAAAAAAACGCATGGTAATCGATTTCTCTCAAACCGTCAACCGATTTACCATGCTAGATGCATATCCTCTTCCGCGAATCGATGATATAGCCAACAAAGTCTCACAACACAAATACTACAGCGTAATTGATCTGTCAAGCGCATACTACCAGGTAGAAATCGATCCGTCTGAACGACCTTTCACAGCATTCGAGGCTGACGGAAATCTATACCAATTCAGAAGGATCCCTATGGGAGTAACTAACGGAGCCGCGGCCTTCCAGCGCGTCATGAACGAATTCATATCCTCGAACAACTTATCATCAACATACGCCTACCTCGACGATCTCACCATCTGCGGAACCACTTGGGAAGAGCACGATGAGAACCTTCGACATTTCTGGGAAGCCGCTAAACGAGTAAATCTGAGTCTAAACAAGGAAAATGCAAGCTTTCGATGACATCAGTGCACCTGCTCGGATATTCTATCTCTCATGGCGTATTGCGGCCCGATCCCGAACGCCTCCGGCCACTACAAGAACTTCAAACTCCTCGCAACAAGTCGTCTCTACAACGCGTAATCGGACTATTCGCATACTATGCTAAATGGATTCAGAACTATTCCCTCAAGATCAAACCTCTGCTCAACGTTTCATCATTCCCATTAACTCGCGAGGAAGTATCAACGATCCAAACACTCAAAGATGATATCTCGAAAGCTGTCGTCGGTTCAATCGATGAAGAACTGCCGTTCACTGTGGAGACGGACGCTTCCTCTTCAGCAATCGGAGCCACCCTCACCCAGAACGGCCGCCCGGTGGCGTTCTTTTCTCGCGCTCTGAATAACACAGAACGTCGCCATCACATCGTTGAAAAGGAGGCATACGCTGTAATCGAATCCATTCGCAAGTGGAAGCACTTCTTAGCTTATCGACACTTTACTGTCGTCACCGACCAGCGGAGCGTATCTTTCATGTTCGATGGAAAAGCTACTGGTCGTATTAAGAACGATAAGATTCTCCGTTGGCGTGTAGAACTAGCCGGCTACTCATTCACAATAAAATACAGACCGGGCCCCGAGAACCGAGCCGCAGACGCATTGTCGCGATCCTTTTGCGCTGCTACTCCAAGAATATCCCTCGCCCAGCTGCATGTTAATCTGATACACCCAGGAGTCCGCCGAATGACTCATTTTGTGAGAGCTAGGAACCTACCATTCTCAGTGGATGACATCAAACGAGTTACGTCGGAATGCCAAACATGCGCTAAATGTAAGCCACAGTACTATAAACCAGAAGTTAGTCACTTAATACGGGCCATGTCCCCGTTTGACCGACTTAACATCGACTTTAAAGGCCCGCTTCCGAGCGCAACTTCGCGACCTTACATCCTAACAGTAATCGACGAGTATTCACGCTTTCCTTTTGCCTTCCCGTGCCGTGATACGAACACGTCAACCGTTATCGCCCGTCTCACCGAGTTATTTTCTACCTTCGGAACTCCCTCTTACATCCACACAGATCGAGGGACATCGTTTATGTCTTCGGAACTAAAACTGTTCCTAACTAAACATGGTATCGCGACTAGTCGCACAACGCCGTATCACCCCCAAGGAAACGGGCAATGCGAACGTTACAATGGAATCATCATGAACACCATCAAACTAGCCATAGAAGATCGCGGGTTGCCGATGTCGCAATGGGAGTCCGTCCTACCAGACGCGCTGCACTCGATTAGATCGCTGCTGTGTACGGCCACGAACGAAACTCCTCACGAGCGTCTATTCACGCACCCGCGGCGTACTTCTACCGGTTCTGCACTACCGACGTGGCTGTCTTCTCCGGGAACTGTACTCCTTCGCCAATTCATTCGCCGATCCAAGAACGACCCCTCGTCGAGGAAGTTGAGTTAATTGAGGCAAACCCCAACTACGCGTTTATACGGCATCCGAATGGGAGAGAAGATACCGTATCCATCAGGGACCTGGCACCGGCGGGACGTAGCAATACGGATGACACGAATCACTATGAACCCCCCGTACCCAGTCCGCCAATCAATTCCACCCCGCTAACGGACGACTCAGAACCCGCTGAGATCCGCCGACACACGGTCCCAACAGCTCCCGTCGAAGCGACTCCAGTCGAAGTCGAGAGAGGCCCACCTGTGTCAGTAACCTCCGAGACGAGTCCCCCTCTGAGAAGAAGCACTCGAATCAGATACCCAGCTCAACGCCTAAACTTGTAGACTCTTCTTTCTTCCAAAATATCTTGAACTTGTCGTTTTGTTTCTTACCGTGCAATGTATCACGTATTATAAAAGAAGAGAGGAATGTAATGAGTCTTTACTAATTATTGTTTTCTGTGTAACAAGTCTTTACTAATTATTGTTTTCTGTGTAACAAGTCTTTACTAATTATTGTTTTCTGTGATCACGTATTATAAAAGAAGAGAGGAATGTAATGAGTCTTTACTAATTATTGTTTTCTGTGTAACAAGTCTTTACTAATTATTGTCTTCTGTGTTTGAGATCTATGCTATGTTTATGTTGAATAAAGCCTCAGATTGGCCTTTACTTTATCTTTAGCCCGCTAACAAACGCGGCACCACAACATCTAAGTCATCTATAGATTTACTAGGTTATAGAATAAGTAATGGTTCTTTAGTCTGATCCTGAGAGGTTAAAACCACTGCTCGAAATGCCTCCTCCTAATAATGCTGAAGACATGCGCCGAGTAATGGGTAATTGGGTATGTTTGCCCACGATTCTAAATGGACCGGAAAATTTTCCGAGAAAGTATGACCTTTGATTGAAAATAAAACATACCCTCTCCCTCTTAACGTAATTAATGCTTTCGAAAATTTTAAAAGTGATATTGCTAATTCTGTTGTTGTTGTCATTGATGATAGTATTCCTTTTGTAGTAGAGACTGATGCGTCTGATTACGCAATAGCTGCTCAACCTTTTGAAGCTGGACGTCCAGTCGCTTTTTTCGCCCGTACTCTGTCGCCATCTAAAAGGAATCATTTCTCTATAGAAAAAGAAGCATACGCCATTGTTGAGTCTATCCGAAAATGGCGGCATTATCTGCTTGGTAAGCACTTTAAACTAGTAACGGATCAAAGGTCAGTAGCGTTTATGTTTGACACTAAACATAAAGGAAAAGTTAAGAACGAGAAAATCATGAGATGGAGACTTGAATTATCAAGTTTCAGTTATGACACTGTATATCGGCCCGGAAGAGAAAATATAGCTCCAGATACGCTTTCTCGCGCATTTATAGCATCTATTAACAAACATCATTTAGAAGAGTTACACAATGCCTTGTGCCATCCCGTAGTAACTAGAATGTGGCACTTTGTTAGAAGCCGGAACCTCCCATATTCAATTGAAGATGTAAAAAACGTTATTTCAAAATGCACTATATGCACCCACTGTAAACCGAAGTATTTAACTAGTAATCAAGGTCAGTTAATAAAAGCTACACAACCTTTCGAAAGATTAAATATTGACTTTAAAGGTCCATTGCCTTCCAATTCCCGTAATCGTTATCTGCTAACGATAGTAGACGAATTTTCGAGGTTTCCTTTCGCGTTTTCATGTGCGGACACTTCTGCTGAAACTATAGTTGACTATCTTTGTGCTGATTGTCGTTGTTGCTGTTGTTCTAACTATTCCTAAGTGCTCAAAAGTACTATTGTGAACTATTAGCCTATCTAGATATACTGATATAGCTATTGACTACTACTAGACTGACAACTGCTAGACTAACGACTATTACTGGCTATCTAGAATATTGTCTGGAACTGTTTGTTCTATACTCGAAGTGAGTCTATAATTATTTCCTTGTGTAACTTAATTCTAGTTATTGTACTGTATCTGTATATAGTGTGTGAGCCATAGCCTTATCCACAGGTCACTACAGTCTTAGTCAACTTTTTGCTATCTTTGGTGCACTCGAGTATGTGCACTCAGATAGAGGTTCTTCCTTTATGTCGTATACACTTAAACAGTTTTTGAACTCACGCGGAGTGGCCACAAGTACAACGACCCTATATAATCTCCAGGGAAATGGTTTAGTTGAGAGATATAACGGAATTATATGGAAAGGAGTAAATTTAGCTTTGGCTTCAAGAAAACTCCCTGTTGGCTGTTGGGAAACGGTTTTGCCCAATGTATTACACAGCAAATACGATCTCTTTTATGTACTTCTACAAACTGCACCCCTCATGAGAGATTATTTAATTATCAGCGTCGATCTACAAATAGCCTTTCCATACCTACGTGGCTTACTGCCCCGGGTAAAGTGTTATTGAAAAATTATACACGTCAGTCTAAATATGAACCTCTAGTTAAAGAAGTAGAACTCATTGATGCTAATCCCGAATATGCTCACGTTCGTCTCCCGGGAGGCCGAGAGACTACTGTCTCGCTTAAGCACCTCGTCCCTGCTGGGGAATCTGAAACTCGAGAATACGAAAATACTAACGAAGGTGATGGTGTGTTAAACAACCATCCCCCGTTACCTACCATCCTTCCCTCAAATCCGTCACCCACCATTGCTCCCTCCAATTTCTCACCGGTCAACGCTCCTCAGACTTCAGTAGGTGATGATAATCAAAATCAAAGGTGGGCACCCGGGCCTCAAAAAGGACCGACGGTCCCGGTCCTTGCCTCAAACTTGACCGACGGTCCCGGTCCTTTCTGAAGATAGGACCTAGGAACGACTCGGTCCTTATATATAATATAAGTGAAAAATTTGATTAAAATGAAAAATGAAATTAAAGACACCGGAAATCTTTAATTTTATTAACGTAAATTATAATTAATACAATACATAAATGATGAAAAAAAGTTATTAAGTTAAATGCTTGAGTTTCCCTTCAAGAAGACTAGCATTTCAAAATGGCTGTCACTAAGCCCTGACCTTTCGGCTTGAGGACGTCCTTCCCCAAAGAGAAGAGCCTCTCCACGGCGGCACTGGATGGGATAGGCGTGTTAAACTTGATGAACAAGTCCTTCAACGCCGGGCTGGGGAACGAGTCCTTGTTGAAGATGAAGAGTTTCACAGGCCTCTCGCTGAGAAATGTCTCCACCAACTTGGTCCCGGTCTCCTTCGTCTTCTCCCCGCCCTCGTAGAGAGCCTCAAAGAAGTCGTCATTGTCCTGGTCATTCTCACCCTCGCTGCTGCTGGTGTCCTTGCCTGAGTCCGCTCTTGCCAGAATCCTCTCCACCATAGACATCATTTGCTTCTTCACCTTGGCCTTGATCTCCTCGACGTCATACATGACGTCGTCCTCCACCAGCCTCACCCAGCCCAATTTGAACTTGGGGTGTAGCGCAGCTGCCAGGAGGAAGTCCATATCCTCAAAATGGGGACCAAACCGACGTTTGATCCCACCCCTGACAGCTAATACCAGTGGCTGACACATCTTGACATCGCTGCTTTCCATCTGCTCCTTCAACATTTTGAGAGAGATGGCCAGGGTGGGCAGGAGTGCCCCCATGTACGCCTTGTCCTCCCCTTGCAGGATGTCCAAGGCCTTACAGACCGGCTTCATCACCTCAAGATACTCTTTGAAGAAGTTGATATCAGCTGAAAAAATAGTTAATATTTTAGTCCTGTACTTAAACTTTTTATATTGTACTTTTTACTTTTTACTTTTTACCTTTTCAAAAAGAAAAGTAAAAAAATCAAATATGTATATTGCTCACCAGACGAGAACGAAGGCACCCCAAGAATGTTGCACGTCTGGTGTAGTCCATGAAGCTTCTCCCTGTCTCCGAAGATGTCGACCAGGCGGGACACCCCGTCGTAGACGGAGTTCCATCTCGTAACGGTGGGGACAGTCAGCTGCATCCCTCCTTCTGCCTGAGGAGGGTGGCCTGGTCAATCCAGTGTACAGTCATCCCCATGTACGACCTTAAATAAAATGGAATGCTTTGAATTGAAATGTAGTATTATAATTTATATTTTCACAGCATTGTAGTAAATTGATTAAAATAAATTCACAGTTTATTAGTTTCTTTTTGATTGAAGTAAAAAGTAAATTAATTAAAATTTAAACATACTTGTGGGCACATGTCCAAGCGTCTGCCGTAGTAGAGACCGACTGTACAGAGTTGAGGACGTCCCTCAGGTGCTGCCTCTTCTCGTCAAACCTTAAAAAGTTTATTAAAAGACAAAAGTAAAGTAAAAAATTATAATGTCATCGCTCATCACTAAAAGAAAAAGAAAAGAAAATACTGTTATCAAGAATGAATTTAAATAGCCAAACAAAAAAACCTGTCTTCAATACGCCTGGTAAGCGTCCTCCTAGACATGGAGTGTTGGCCAGGGACACAGGTGCTAACAAAGTCCTTCCACGAATCGGAGTCGACGACGTCGAGAGGCAACATGTTGCCCACAAATAAGGTGATCAACTAATTAAAAAGAAATAAAAATTTGTTACGTTTCATCATAACTGACTGACATTTGAGTGTAATTTAATGATTATAAATACTTGTAGACAAAGTTGTAAGATTTTTAATTGAATTTACTGACCTTCTCTTCAAAGAGAGCCTTGGTGACTCTGGACGGTCCAGCCATGGCCTCCCGTATAGTCGGCTGAACCATGGTCCTCTGCCTCTTGTCGTCGGGGCGCTCCTGAGGGTCTCCTCGCCGCTTCTTCTTTTTCTGGAGCTCCACCCCGTCCTTGATGCACTGGTCGAACTGGTTCTGGACGTGAGGGTGGCGCCTGGAGACATGTCGCTTGAGGTTGTTTTGGCTCTTGTTGCTTGTCGAGAGGATGTTCTTGTTCGGCAGGCACAGCAAGCACTTGTACTCCAGGTTCTGCTCACCCTTGGGGCCCAGGTATTCAAAGTATTTGTCCAGGTACGGCCAGGGATTGCCGGGTTCATTCTTCCGCTAGGAGCTCCAGTTGCTTGACTTGAAGTTGAAGCATTAACATCAGTAGATTCTTCGTCTCCTCCAGGTGTTGAAACAAGTTTCAGTTCAGTCTCAGTCTCTTTCTGAGTCTTCTGGAAGAAACGATCCATCTTCTTTAGAACTTCAAATAATCACTAAACACACTAAAATCACTAAAAAAGACCGTCCGGACCGGACCGTCCGGAATTGCTTAAAAATGGACCGTCGCTCCTCATTTCGGTCCTCACTTAGAAAAGGACCGAGTTCCTGGAGTTCGGTCCTTTTGGAACTCGGTCCTGCCCACCTTTGATCAAAATACAGAGTCCCCTATGACTGAGGTACGGCGATCAGGGCGTACTCGGTGTCCGCCTAGTTATTTTGAGAACTATATTGTTCATTCTAAGTAGGAGGGAAAAATGTAATATTATTTTGCAGGTTTATAATGACTTTATTAGAATGTTATACTTAAGTAAAATCATTTGTGTTTATATTCATTTCGATTAAACTGATGAATCTGATGATGTCTGAATTAAACTGATGAGATGTGAGATACTTTATTATATCAAGGTAATGATATTTTCTTTGATGTAATGTAATGTAATGATGTAATGCGCCTCGGTGGTGTAGTGGTTAGCGTCGCTGACTACGAATCCATCGGCCCCGGGTTCGAGACCCGACGGCAGCCGGCGCGCAGCAAAACCCAGCTGTTCATCCTTCCACACAATAAAGAAAGTGGTTGGTAGGTAAATGGGTACCCTAGGTGGCCTAGTGGTTAAAACGCTGGGCTGCTGATGGGGCGTGGTTCGGATTCCACGTTAAACTGTAGGTCTAAGGTGGAGTGAAAAGCTTGACCTTCGTCAGAATGAACAATTCGGGCGGAAGCTAACCAAAGGTTAATTAATCCTAATCTGTAGTATAAACAATTGTGGTGCCGCGTTTGTTAGCGGGCTAAAGATAAAGTAAAGGCCAATTTGAGGCTTTATTCAACATAAACATAGCATAGATCTGAAACACAGAAAACAATAATTAGTAAACTTGTTACACAGAAAACAATAATTAGTAAAGACTTGTTACACAGAAAACAATAATTAGTAAAGACTCATTACATTCCTCTCTTCTTTTATAATACGTGATACTTTGCACGGTAAGAAACAAAACGACAAGTTCAAGATATTTTGGAAGAAAGAAGAGTCTACAAGTTTAGGCGTTGAGCTGGGTATCTGATTCGAGTGCTTCTTCTCAGAGGGGGACTCGTCTCGGAGGTTACTGACACAGGTGGGCCTCTCTCGACTTCGACTGGAGTCGCTTCGACGGGAGCTGTTGGGACCGTGTGTCGGCGGATATCAGCGGGTTCTGAGTCGTCCGTTAGCGGGTGGAATTGATTGGCGGACTGGGTACGGGGGGTTCATAGTGATTCGTGTCATCCGTATTGCTACGTCCCGCCGGTGCCAGGTCCCTGATGGATACGGTATCTTCTCTCCCATTCGATGCCGTATAAACGCGTAGTTGGGGTTTGCCTCAATTAACTCAACTTCCTCGACGAGGGGTCGTTCTTGGATCGGCGAATGAATTGGCGAAGGAGTACAGTTCCCGGAGAAGACAGCCACGTCGGTAGTGCAGAACCGGTAGAAGTACGCCGCGGGTGCGTGAATAGACGCTCGTGAGGAGTTTCGTTCGTGGCCGTACACAGCAGCGATCTAATCGAGTGCAGCGCGTCTGGTAGGACGGACTCCCATTGCGACATCGGCAACCCACGATCTTCTATGGCTAGTTTGATGGTGTTCATGATGATTCCATTGTAACGTTCGCATTGCCCGTTTCCTTGGGGATGATACGGCGTTGTGCGACTAGTCGCGATACCATGTTTAGTTAGGAACAGTTTTAGTTCCGAAGACATAAACGATGTCCCTCGATCTGTGTGGATGTAAGAGGGAGTTCCGAAGGTAGAAAATAACTCGGTGAGACGGGCGATAACGGTTGACGTGTTCGTATCACGGCACGGGAAGGCAAAAGGAAAGCGTGAATACTCGTCGATTACTGTTAGGATGTAAGGTCGCGAAGTTGCGCTCGGAAGCGGGCCTTTAAAGTCGATGTTAAGTCGGTCAAACGGGGACATGGCCCGTATTAAGTGACTAACTTCTGGTTTATAGTACTGTGGCTTACATTTAGCGCACGTTTGGCATTCCGACGTAACTCGTTTGATGTCATCCACTGAGAATGGTAGGTTCCTAGCTCTCACAAAATGAGTCATTCGGCGGACTCCTGGGTGTATCAGATTAACATGCAGCTGGGCGAGGGATATTCTTGGAGTAGCAGCGCAAAAGGATCGCGACAATGCGTCTGCGGCTCGGTTCTCGGGGCCCGGTCTGTATTTTATTGTGAATGAGTAGCCGGCTAGTTCTACACGCCAACGGAGAATCTTATCGTTCTTAATACGACCAGTAGCTTTTCCATCGAACATGAAAGATACGCTCCGCTGGTCGGTGACGACAGTAAAGTGTCGATAAGCTAAGAAGTGCTTCCACTTGCGAATGGATTCGATTACAGCGTATGCCTCCTTTTCAACGATGTGATGGCGACGTTCTGTGTTATTCAGAGCGCGAGAAAAGAACGCCACCGGGCGGCCGTTCTGGGTGAGGGTGGCTCCGATTGCTGAAGAGGAAGCGTCCGTCTCCACAGTGAACGGCAGTTCTTCATCGATTGAACCGACGACAGCTTTCGAGATATCATCTTTGAGTGTTTGGATCGTTGATACTTCCTCGCGAGTTAATGGGAATGATGAAACGTTGAGCAGAGGTTTGATCTTGAGGGAATAGTTCTGAATCCATTTAGCATAGTATGCGAATAGTCCGATTACGCGTTGTAGAGACGACTTGTTGCGAGGAGTTTGAAGTTCTTGTAGTGGCCGGAGGCGTTCGGGATCGGGCCGCAATACGCCATGAGAGATAGAATATCCGAGCAGGTGCACTGATGTCATCGAAAGCTTGCATTTTTCCTTGTTTAGACTCAGATTTACTCGTTTAGCGGCTTCCCAGAAATGTCGAAGGTTCTCATCGTGCTCTTCCCAAGTGGTTCCGCAGATGGTGAGATCGTCGAGGTAGGCGTATGTTGATGATAAGTTGTTCGAGGATATGAATTCGTTCATGACGCGCTGGAAGGCCGCGGCTCCGTTAGTTACTCCCATAGGGATCCTTCTGAATTGGTATAGATTTCCGTCAGCCTCGAATGCTGTGAAAGGTCGTTCAGACGGATCTATTTCTACCTGGTAGTATGCGCTTGACAGATCAATTACGCTGTAGTATTTGTGTTGTGAGACTTTGTTGGCTATATCATCGATTCGCGGAAGAGGATATGCATCTAGCATGGTAAATCGGTTGACGGTTTGAGAGAAATCGATTACCATGCGTTTTTTTTTTGTTTCGGTAGATGTGATGACTACTTGAGCACGCTAGGGTGAGTTACTGGGTTCAATTATCTCATCCCTGAGTAGCTTTTCGATTTCTTTCCCAATGAAAATTTTGTCCTCAGAGCAAAATCGTCTGGACTTCGTGGCGATGGGACGACAATCGGCAGTTAAGTTTCCGAATAGTGGTGGGGCTGAAATTCTTGATCGAGTAAGGCCGCATATATGAGTGCTGGCTCCGGACTCCGAAATTGATGTTCAATTCCTTGTGTCTGATTAAGAATGGGGTACCGAGTATTATGTCAGCGCACAGATCCGACAAGACGGATAGTTCGAGCTTTTCGTAGTCGCGGTCTCCCATCGTAACCTTCACTGTACATCGACCTGAGATGGCTGCGGATAGATTAGGCGAAGCCATTGATACGACGCCCGAGTGCGGAAGAATGGGCAGCTCTAAGTGTTTGGCTAGATCCTCACGAATGAAGTTGTCCGAGCTGCCAGTATCCAACAAGGCGAGACACGAACGGCCGTTGACGAGGATATCGACTGTTGAGTTGGTAGGCATGGAGGAGCTACACGATAGAGTGGTACTAATGGTCGCTAATGCTGCGGCTGAATGAGACGCTGTGGTTTTATCCTGTTTTTGACGTGCCGAGGAAGTACTTGAGCGGCAGACTTTGGCCCAGTGGCCGGTCTTTTCACATTTCGCACAGATAGAATCCTTTGCCGGACACCTGCTTCGTGGGTGGCGTCGAGACCCGCAGAAGAAGCACAGAGCGGCTTTGTTGTCGAAATTCGTAGCGGCTGAAGAGTTTGGGAGATCGTCTCCTTGAAAGCAGGCAGGCCGGGCAGAGTCAGTAGTCGGCGACGGTTCGTGGCGAGAGCCAGTGGCTGCAACAGCACCGTAATGAGTGAGGTACGATTCTGAGTTTTTCTGGGCCTGATCTAATGTTCGAGCCTGGACGATAGCCTTTTCCAGTGAGAGTGTGTCATTTTCGAGTAAGCGGGTGCAGATGGCGCTATCTCTAATTCCTCGGATGAAAGCGTCTCTCACAGATGAACTCCTGTTTTCGTCGGCGGAAACCGATTTGAAGTTGCAGTCATTGGCTAGTTGTTGAAGAATTTGCAAGTACTCATCGAGGGTTTCCTCGGGCTTTTGGTGACGGGTGGACAACAGGTGGCGAGCGCATACCTCGTTTGGCTTCTTGACGTAGGTGGCCTCTAAGGCTGCCATGGCATTCTCATAAGTAGAGCAGTCTTGAATGATATCAGCGACATCGGGGCCGATATGTATGAATAGAACCTCCAATTTATTGGGGTTGTGTTCGGCGATAGTACTCAAGAAATATTTGAATCCGCGCGACCATAATTTCCATAGTTTCCCAGCTTGGGGAGAATTCGGAGAAGTAATAAATTTATCCGGGCGAATCACCTTCTCCATGATATAGTAAGATTACTGGATGAATATTTGCTTGCTGTATCTGAAAGGCCGACTGAATGGCTGATTGAAATGTTGAATAAATTGTGGTGCCGCGTTTGTTAGCGGGCTAAAGATAAAGTAAAGGCCAATTTGAGGCTTTATTCAACATAAACATAGCATAGATCTGAAACACAGAAAACAATAATTAGTAAAGACTTGTTACACAGAAAACAATAATTAGTAAAGACTCATTACAACAATTCATATAAATGTCCTATGTTTACTATATCTATATTATTATTGTTATTATTATAACTTGTGTCATTGATTATATATATATATATTTTGTGTACCATAACTATATTATTGTTATTTATATTAACAGGAATGTTGTTCAATTAAGTTGATTAAAGCCTAAGAAAAGGAGAGCGTTTCATTTCAGGACGCTTCCATGAATGAGAAAAATAGTTTGTAGTTGTAATTACTGAATATTTTTAGCTTAAGTTTGTAGGCTACTTTGATAGTAGTAAATAGTTGTACATTAGTTAGCTGAATTGAGATTGATGTTTTGCAGGATTCTATTACACTGGGTAACAAAATTTGAAAAAAATTCTGTTTATTGTGATTTTTCTGTCGTTTCTTAATGATTTCGGGGCGCTGATTCCAAAAATGATATTGGTTTTGCTCTATCATCAACCGTTTCAAAAATATAGGTTATCACACTTTTCATATGACAAAGTACGGGGCCGGATCTAGAAGTTGCGAGGCCCTAGGCAGATCTAGAAATTGCGAGGCCCTAGGCCTATATATATGAAAATATGGACTTAATTATCGGTACTATACCAGCAATATTAGAATCCCGCGTAGACTGAACTATGCCAGCACTTAAAAATTAAACCAAACCAAAATAATCACGCATGGAAATTGTATAAGAAATATAAATAAACCATACAAATAAGTATAAATTATAATATGAATCAAGATTTGTATCGAAAATATAAGAGAATGATTTCTAAGATTTATATAATATTATAGGTAATGACTTTCCATAGTATACAAACGTTTTTCATATGTGATGTATAAGAGATGTTGACATTTCATTTTTTATAATAGTGAGCGATCGACTTATCAGGCTAAATATTAATGCTTTAATATTTGGTTCAGATGCTCCTTGAATATTACAGCAATGCTTTTCTACTTTTCTTCGAGCTAAACTCTTCAATTAATGAGAATAATCTAATGACTTTGTTATATCGTTTTCTATTGATAACATAGCTAATGATTGCAATCTCGCTTGAGACATGGTGGAAAGCAAATATGTTTTAATAAGTTTGAGACGCGAGAAACTTCTTTCAGCCGAAGCAACAGTAACTGGGATGGTTAATACTATTCGAAGTGCAACATAAACATTAGGATAAATCTCACTTAGTTGTTTTTGCACTATATAAACAAGGGCATTTCCGAGATCTGTTTTCTCAGGTATAAACCTGCAAAGTACTTTAGTTCTTCATAGAGTTCTAAATCATTGATATCACTTGAACAGAACGCGCAAAACGGCTTGAGCGAGGCCCCCCTTTGGCGCGAGGCCCTAGGCGATCGCCTAGTTCGCCTATAGTAAATCCGGGCCTGGGCCAAAGTGGCAAAGTATGTAAAGAAGGTTAACATAAATATTTTCTGAAAATAAAAACACTATTGGAAATTAATGTTTATTGAGCCAAAATTGTTTGACAAACCCAAAATGGTGCAAAGGATATAATATATATCATGAGGAGAACCGATAAGAGAATAACAAGCCTCGTTATGCAGTGTGCGTTCCTTAAAAATGCACTGAAGAACGCGACTTCCGCGTATGAACATTCTTATCCTTTCTGATCAGCGACCATACGTAGTCTCCCATCATGGAAGCATCCCAATGGCCCTGGTACCTTTTCTCCATCGTTTGAATATCTTGATGGAATCTTTCGCCATGTTCTTCACTCACATCGCCCAGGTTATCACGAAAAAGTCTAGATGTGACTGCAGATAGTGTAATTTTAAAGACATGCGGCACCCCATTTTGCCATAGCACTTAATCAAGTTTGACACTAACTCCTTATAGTTTGGTGCTTTATGGTTGCCTAAAAACCCACGAACCACATCACGGAAAGCACACCAAGCCTCTTTTTCGATCGGAGTCATCTTGGCTTCAAGGTTCTTTGAATTCAATAGCGCCTTGACTTGTGGTCCTACAAAGATGCCAGCCTTGACTTTGGCCTCAGAGAGTTTAGGGAACATGACCCGAACGGTTTTATAGTGCTCAGTTGAAGCCCTGCTATCCCACAGGCAAAGAAAACATGAATATTTAGTAAACCCTCCTTGTAAACATAACAGGAAACCAATCATTTTGAAATCACCACACAGGTCCCAGTTATATTGTTCATACCTGATTTGAGTGAGCAGTTGTTTGACATTTTCATAGTCCTCTTTCATTTGAACAGAATGTGCAACTGGTATAGATGGATATTTGTTCCCATTGTGGAGTAGAACAGCTTTTAAACTCCGAGTTGAACTGTCAATAAACAGGCGCCACTCTGAGGGTATATGTGTTAACCCAATAGCTGTGAATAGACCATTAACCTCGCTGCAATAACAGAGAGAGCCATTAACATCGTAGAACCTTGCAAACTCTTCATGCCACTTTTGGTATACAGTGCTCTTGCAGTCTTCTCCAAGCAAATTCCACTCTTTGAGTCTGGATTTCAGAAGCTCAGACCCTGATTTCGTCAGACCCAAATCTCTAATTAAGTCGTCAATTCCCTCTGATTTGGAAAGTGAGGGTTTGTACTGAAAGTTACTGTATATTCTTCATCATGACTGTCCTCACCAGCCGACATCTCAGATGAGCTAGCTGCATCGTCATTTTCAACCTGCAAAGCAAAGAAACAAAATATAGGCATAGCTATACATGTAGAAGAGCATCAGCACTAAGAAAATCGACACATAATGACCCACAGTCTGTAAATACAGAAGGTAAAGTAATGGATAGATACCTGTTCTGGTGGACGTGGTATTGGAAGACCTTCGCCATGTGGTACAGGAGCTATGGACGACGCTATGCTTGGATACTGAAGAGTCTGCCTTCCTTTAACTTTCCTGTACTTAGAAACATCTACCATGCAGTAGTAGCAATCGTCGTGGTGGCTCTTTGGTTCTCTCCATATTCTGGGTACCGCAAAGGGCATTGCCTTGCGTACTCTCCGCAGCCACCCTTCAAGTGTGGAGCGGCAGCTTCCACAGATCACATGGGGTGCCCAGGGCTTATCTTGGTCACCCATAGGCATACCAAAATAGAGCCGATACGCGATCCAGAACTTGGTGCCTTTCACAATCTTGTGCGATACTTGCTTGGGGCCTATGTAATACCCACAAACGTAGCAGAATATATCCGGCGAGTGTTTACAAGCTCTAGTTGCCATTCTCTTTACCAAACTGTACTACATTAATCATAACCTGCAGATATAGAGAGAAGAGTTATTAAATCTGCAACAGATTACAGATTCCAGAAAAAGATGTATTCACAACACTGAAATAATGTTCGCAATAAAAAAGGATCGATAACACTCAAATCGTCAGCACAGAGAAGCACAGAAACACAGTACCTCAGTGCTGGTAACCATCAGACAAACAACCTGCTTTCTTTGTGTGCACACACTTACTGACTTCTCAGACTCTGCGCTCTTCTTTATATAGCACAGTGGAAGTTTCGGGCAATTTCTAGAGAAAGAAACTGTCAACGAACATCCGGATTGTTCTCAACAATTCCTGATTATTCTGATATTGCTGCGCCCATAATAACATTATACTGGTAAACATGAAAAATGGTTTATCTCTGAAACCATTGATGATACACACAAACCAAGGCCAGATTTGGACTCAGCGCCCACAAATGCATAGAAAAACACAAAAATTCTATATAAACAGAATCAGTGTTACACAGTGTTATTATTGGCTCATGACTTGGATAACCTGGATACTCAGGATAGGCCCAGTACTCAGTAGTCTAGTCAATCTGTGAGAAAATTAGGCCTAACCTACCACAATTGCAACAGAATTTTTTTCTTCACAGTGCATTTCATAGAACAACATAATATGGCCGTCACAATACTCTGCGGGAGCTACTTTTGCCAAGTAACAGCTTCTATACTCTAGATAACGATTTGGTGTAATTATATAAAAGTCTGCAATGAAGTTTTTGGTGATGGAAAATCCAGATGGTAACCCCATATTTTTACATTCTGGTAAACTCTGTTTTGTAATGTATGACACCATATTAATGTTAAGCAAGGGCATTGAACTATCAGTATTTTAAAAAACTATATATTTACACAAAAAATAAAGATTGTACTCATGATCAGCAAGTAAAAATGTATTATAAAAATTAATTTGGCAATGATTTTTGAGTGGGTGTAAAAACTAATATTTACCCACATTTTCAGTTATAGCAACATATTTGCACATTCTGATTTTATTTATAGTTACTGTACATTTAACATCTGATAAAAAATACAAGGCACATGTGCCCCCATGGATATATGCATACTAATAATCATATATATATATATATATATATATATATATATATATATATATATATATATATATATACCCTCAGTTGGTGGTAGTTTGTCTCGCCGTACCACTGCATGGTGTGGCAGATAATGTGCCTCCTGGCTCACCAGCTCACCTTGCACCCTTTCAGCATAGCCCTCCCTTACATAACTTAGGATGGCCTCATTGTATTCAATTAACAACAACTCATTTTTTCTTAGCCTGTACAATGAAGTCTCCAACCTCCGATTAGCTAGCTGAAGGTTTGAACCGGGTTTGCAAGAATCCTTCCATGGTAGGCCAACTTCATAGCAACCATCTCTAAACCCAATCCCTTTTTCAAATTGCTCTAAAACATCATTGTTCACTGTACTTGCCTGGTTGTCCTTTATGCCAATAGATTCAAGTTCCCAAAACGCTTTCAAATGCCTTTCCAGACCATGGCTGTTCTCCTCAATCTTAACAAAAAGAGCCTTAATTTCCATTTCATTGCAATAGCTACCATGTAGCATCCAGCCTAGCTTACTTTCAATAGCTACCGGCCTTGAGATGTACGGACAATATTACCAGTGATGAAGTCCCAATAATAGTCAGCTCCAATCAAAAGACTAATATCTTCTGTTCCCTCAAACTTATTATTGCCCAAATTAATTCCTTTAACTTGCAATTCTTGGACACATGGCATATCTAAACAAGTAGTGACTGGAGCACAAAGTTCCTCAATCTCTACAACTTGGACCTTGATAGTGGGACTTTGCGGTAACAACCCTTTTACCAGAACTTCTACCTTCTTAAATTTGGTTCGGTTTTGAACGGAACCCCCAAACCCAGAAATTCTTAAATTTTCCCTCTTAAGTTCTTTAAACTTCAATTTTCTGGAAATTCTGGTCTTAATAAAACTACACTGGCTACCACTATCAAAAACAACTCTTACAGTAGCTTCTCCCTCATTCCCAATTAATAAGGCTGCAGTTGTTTGCAATAATCCCCCTTTACTTTTACTCCCTTGCCTAGCAGTGGCATGTGCCACTGATGTCTCTACTTCTGGGGTAGGCCTACTAAGAGTGTTTTCACACAATAATGGCTGATGCCTACCATGACATTTTTTGCACAAAATTTTAAACTTACAAAACCTTGCTCTATGACCTTTCAAAAAACATTTAAAACATGCTGTGGACTTAGTTACCCTGTCCTTTCTCTCCTCAAAGGGTAAGGCCTCAGCCACCTCACATTTATATGACTTGTGGTTGCCTTCGCAAAATATGCATTCCTTGATTCCCTTTAATTTATTCTCAGAGGAGGCATGTAGAGCTGACACTGTACCCGGGCTATTCCTTTTTGTGGAAACTTTGGTGCTGTGCCTGCCTTTGTTCCCTTGTTTACCATCCCACTGTGCAAACTCAACTCCCTCTCGTCTTGCTAATCTGTGCCTAAAAGACTTAACATCTGCTGAAGGGGGATGTACACATGTTCTGCAGAGTGTCCCCTACTTAATTCAAGCAAAATTGAGCTAGGCAATTTAGACTCCAGTGTAGCAACCAACATTATACCATATTTTTCCATTCCTACACCAAGTTGTCCAGGGACCTAGTTCTAATTTCAAATTCATCATATAACTGCCGTAACTCCTTGACACTATTAGGATTATTAACAGGAGGTATAGCTAAAAGTGCACGGAGGTGGCTTTTAATTAAGATCTCTGGCTTACCAAACCGTTTCTTTAATATATCCCAAGCCACATTATAATTAGCCTCTGTTAATGCTAATCCTGCTATAGTCTTTGCTGCCTCCCCTTCCAAGAGGGACCGCAAATAATTAAACTTCTCCACGGCACTTAACACTTGACTAGAATGAACTGCTGATTGAAAACTGTCTGCCCATCCTTGCCATTCCTGAATACTCCCAGAAAATGTTTTGAGTACAAGCCTCGGTAATTGAACTACAGATCTGTTAACCTTAACTTCACAAACATCATTTGTTGAGTGTTGTGTTTCATTATCAGACCTGGTCTCTAACTGTACTGAGCTACTAAACTCTTTTGCTCGGAGGCCTACGTTAATTATATCATCAATAATCTCTTCAAAGTAAATTATGTTATTTTCTATTTCATCCTCTTCTATAAGAGCCTCAATTTTAACATTTACCTCACTTAGAGCAACCTTTTTAGTTTCTAATATGGAAAGCTGCGCAGTCACTAAGCGTAAATCCTCTTGCTCTATGGCAGAATCTATAGTGACAATGACCTTTGTAATTAGACCTTTGTAGGCACTTCTCCTTTTTATAAATTTGTTAAATTCAGATGCACTCATCTTCAATGCAAACAACAATTGGGCTCAATGCCAAATAAGCTGAATTGGCAGAAATACTTAACCGAACTGATCAAACGTAAATTTTACTTTCAAATAAACTGAATTGCTAGGTGGGGTACTGACCAACACCAGTATGGAATACCAATTTTTCCACCCAAGTAACTGGCGCACTGGTCTGCAACCTTCGCCTACGAATAATAAACCAAATTAACCAAACTGGTAAATGTAGGCCAAAAACAACGACAGACAAGTGGCCAAGTTTCGCAATTGGGCAACCAAACTTTCTACCCTGGGACCTTAATTCAATAATAACCCAAAATTAACCAAACCGGTAAAATGTAGGCCAAAACAACGACAGACGACTGGCCAAGTTTCGCAATTGGGCTACTAAACTTTCTACCCTGGGACCTTAATTCAATAATAACCCAAAATTAACCAGACCGGTAAAATGTAGGCCAAAACAACGACAGACGACTGGCCAAGTTTCGCAATTGGGCTACCAAACTTTCTACCATGGGAACTTAATTCAATAATAACCCAAAATTAACCAAACCGGTAAAATGTAGGCCAAAACAACGACAGACGACTGGCCAAGTTTCGCAATTGGGCGACCAAACTTTTTACCCTGGGACCTTAATTCAATAATAACCCAAAATTAACCAAACCGGTAAAATGTAGGCCAAAACAACGACAGACGACTGGCCAAGTTTCGCAATTGGGCGACCAAACTTTTTACCCTGGGACCTTAATTCAATAATACTCAACCCGTCTAGGCCTAACTTGGGCTACAATTTGCACAATCAGAACTTTGCCGAAAAAATAGTCACTGACTCAGTCTTGGGGTAGAATCCGGTTCTGAAGGACCATGTTATTTTATTTATTTGTTGGGTTCAAAATCCCAGCTGAGCCGTGAACGGCCAAATTCTAAAGGGCCAGTTCTACCTGAAGCCCAAGTTAAGCTAAATTAAAACTTACGGATTTGAGATCCTATTGGGTCCTACCTCAGGGTAACCTCAGGGTTGCTGACTCGATGCGGGCCTACCTTAGACCTTAGTTACATGAATTTAATGTAAACAAAAGGGGTACTATTTATGGTCTTCTTTCTCAACCTTGCAACAACAACGCAACCTGGACTATTGCACGGTGCAACAATCTTGTATCTAAACAACCAAACTGAATTGCAAGAGAGCTCTCTACAAGACCACACCCTGTACGTACGACATCCCACAAACGAGTAGAAAAGACGCGCAGCGCCCCAAAATGATGCCACCAGCGTCCCAAACACTGATGCCACAAGAGCCCAAAAATGCTAGCTCTTATTAAGTGAATTTTTCACTAACCTTACAATTATGAGATGGATATATATACACCTTAACTTAATATATACAAGCAATGCTGCATCAATCAGCTTAGTCATCATATCGCCTTGGGAAACAATGGTTCTTCCTCTTCTAGATTTTCTAACACTCATCCAGGAACTTGATGGTCCTACAAAGAGCAACAACAAGTGGTCAGGCCCCCTTGGCAACAAGCTAGATGAAGCAACGGAATTAGAAATAAATACAAAATTTCCAAAGGTCGAAGTAGGCCCCCCCTTCCAGTGTTGTCTGAAGTAGTTATCAAAAACCTCAGCACGGATCAATCTTACGCTTATCGTATTGTTCAAGCAATCAGATCAGGAGAGTTGCCTCAAAATCTGGCTCTCTTGGAGATTGGACCCGTAAGTCACAGTCGTTGGTTAACTACAGCGATTCGTTTCTGCAGGATTTGGGTTTCCAAACATGCACTGAAGGGCAAAATGCTACAGAATTTGATGTTGATTGTTGAATTTATTATTGGGTTTTATCTTCCTCACTGGTTCAATGTAAAACTTAATCCAATGTGGATGGAGGGGCCCAACCACATCTTGTTTCAATTACAGCTACTGAGAACCCAAAGGAAAGTAGTGGTGGACATCGTGTTACCTGTAGTGAGAAGGTCCGCTTGGTATGCTAGGCCAGAGGCAGTTTTGCAAGCAATACTCTGCAGCCAATGTACCAAAGAGCGAACTGAGGCTGTGGAAATCATTCTAAAGCTTAGAAGAACATCACTAGATGATGACCAGCTGGGAGACTGCTCTGTTCAGACAAGGAAGGTACCTCCGATAAACGTTAATGCCACGAAATTGTCAGAATTAGTTAACTTGAGTTCGGAAGTTTTGGAGCCACCACTGACAACATGTATGATAAAAAAACAAAGATTTAACACAACTTAAAGAGGCCCCAATGCAAGTGCCAAAGTGGCCTTCTCACACTCAGAGTGTGGAGAGATGTGTGAAAATGGTCACAGAAGCAGCTAGTCAAGTTTACAGTCACGAGAGGCGAGAAGGCTACATCAAAGCGCAAGTAGCAAGCCGAATGCTGATGTCAAGGAACCGCAGCAAAAAGGACATGACTGCATTGGTTACTTTCAAATAAAGACTCTGAATGATATC
This sequence comes from Bathynomus jamesi, assembly GCA_023014485.1. Lineage (NCBI taxonomy): Eukaryota > Metazoa > Arthropoda > Malacostraca > Isopoda > Cirolanidae > Bathynomus > Bathynomus jamesi. Next base: position 48,640 of record JAJOZX010004238.1, read on the forward strand.
TTATTGCCACTTTAAATGTTGATAGGATGTTTGCGCACATTTGTTATTTTGTTACGAATTTACGGAAAAATGGAATTTTTTAATTAAAATTGATGTAGGTAGGAGTCATTTTTTATTGTTTTTGAAGCAAGGATATTATTTTGTATGCCAAATGATTACATTAAATTGCTACCAAATCACATGATTTTCAATTTAGTCATTTCCCCCAAAATTGACACCCTAATGTTACAACCTTATACTTTTAATCTATTATTTACGTTTTGCCATTCTTTAACGCTGTCATGATTCAGTGCGATTATTTTTTTTGAAAACAGTTTACAACAAAAACAAAACACGGCATCTTTAGATTTCGAATATAGAAGCCAATCGCGCTTGTACTTTTCCCCGTTTGGAAGCGTTCGATAATAGTTTGTTGCATTAAATTTTCTATTTCTACCAGCTTGGATGGTTATGGGAAACTCATGATCTATTACTTGCACGGGACCAATTCTTACCAGCAAATCGGTTATAGACTGCGTATTTTCGGGCCACTTTACGATATCAGAATAATCAATTAATTATTGTTTGCTGAGTTGAATTCCAGTGAGATGTATCACTGCTTTCATCTGGAGCGTTTTCGCTGGAGACATTCTCAATATCCTTTTCACATTCGACAGCTAATCTTTTGGACTGTTTCCATCGTCGTTTAACACAATGTTTAAGTTAATTGCTGTTTGAGTGGTGGATGCTCCAGCTTCGTTGATCTCTTAAAAATTTATGCGAGGCTGCCTTTACCTTTTGCCATGGATAATTCCTTTTCGGCTTTTCTCTTCCGATATTCTGCTCCTGATGGTTTCTTTTTCCCAAACATTGCTGGAAAAATTAAAAAAATAAATAAAAACAGCTAATTTTTTTAATTATAATTAAAATCGCCGCAGAGTATTATATTAGGGGATGGAGAGTTTACGGACTGTTAGAAAATCTAGAAGAGGAAGAACCATTGTTGTCCCAAGGCGATACGATGACTAAGCTGATTGATGCAGCATTGCTTGTATATATATTAAGTTAAGGTGTGTATATATATCCATCTCATAATTGTAAGGTTAGTGAAAAATTAAATTAATTTAGAGCTAGCATTTTTGAGCTCTTGTGGCATCATTGTTTGGTCACACTGTTGGCATCATTTTGGACGCTGCGCGTCTTTCTACTCGTTTGTGGAAGGTCGTACGTAAAGGTGTGGTTGATAGAGAGCTCTCTTGCAATTCAGTTTGGTTGTTTAGATACATGATTGTTGCATCGTGCAATAGTCCAGGTTGCGTTGTTGTTGCAAGGTTCAGAAAGAAGACCACAAATAGTACCCTTTTGTTTACTTTAAGTTCATGTAATTAAGGTCTAAGGTAGGCCCGCATCGAGTCAGCAACCCTGAGGTTACCCTGAGGTAGGACCTAATAGGATCTCAAATCCGTAAGTTTTAATTTAGCTTAACTTGGGCTTTAGGTAGAACTGCCCTTTAGAATTTGGCCGTTCACGGCTCAGCTGGGATTTCGAACCCGACAAATAAATAAAATAACATGGTCCTTCAGAACCGGATTCTACCCCAAGACTGAGTCAGTGACATTTTTCGGCAAAGTTCTGATTGTGCAAATTGTATCCCAAGTTAGGCCTAGACGGGTTGAGTATTATTGAGTTAAGGTCCCAGGGTAAAAGTTTGGTCGCCCAATTGCGAAACTTGGCCAGTCGTCTGTCGTTTTTTGGCCTACTTTTTTCCGGTTTGGTTAATTTTGGGTTATTATTGAATTAAGGTCCCAGGGTAAAGTTTGGTCGCCCAATTGCGAAACTTGGCCAGTCGTCTGTCGTTTTTTGGCCTACTTTTTTCCGGTTTGGTTAATTTTGGGTTATTATTGAATTAAGGTCCCAGGGTAAAGTTTGGTCGCCCAATTGCGAAACTTGGCCAGTCGTCTGTCGTTTTTTGGCCTACTTTTTTCCGGTTTGGTTAATTTTGGGTTATTATTGAATTAAGGTCCCAGGGTAAAGTTTGGTCGCCCAATTGCGAAACTTGGCCAGTCGTCTGTCGTTTTTTGGCCTACTTTTTTCCGGTTTGGTTAATTTTGGGTCATTATTGAATTAAGGTCCTGGGGTGGAAAATTTGGTATTCCATACTGGTGTTTGGTTAGTACCCCACCTCAGCAATTCAGTTTATTTGAAAGTAAAATTTGCGTTTGATCAGTTTGGTTAAGTATTTCTGCCAATTCAGCTCATTTGGTATTGAGCCCAAGGGTTGTTTACATTGAAGATGAGTGCATCTGAATTGAACAAATTTATAAAAAGGAGAAGTGCCTACAAAGGTCTAATTACAAAGGTCATTGCCACTATAGATTCTGCCATAGAGCAAGAGGATTTACGCTTAGTGACTGCGAAGCTTGCCATATTAGAAACTAAAAAGGTTGCTCTAAGTGAGGTAAATGTTAAAATTGAGGCTCTTATAGAAGAGGATGAAATAGAAAATAACATAATTTACTTTGAAGAGATTATTGATGATATGATTAACGTAGGCCTCCGAGCAAAAGAGTTTAGCAGCTCAGTACAGTTAGAGACCAGGTCTAATAATGAAACACAACACTCAACAAATGATGCTTGTGAAGTTAAGGTTAACAGATCTGTAGTTCAATTACCGAGGCTTGTACTCAAAACATTTTCTGGGAGTATTCAGGAATGGCAAGGATGGGCAGACAGTTTTCAATCAGCAGTTCATTCTAGTCAAGTGTTAAGTGCCGTGGAGAAGTTTAATTATTTGCGGTCCCTCTTGGAAGGGGAGGCAGCAAAGACTATAGCAGGATTAGCATTAACAGAGGCTAATTATAATGTGGCTTGGGATATATTAAAGAAACGGTTTGGTAAGCCAGAGATCTTAATTAAAAGCCACCTCCGTGCACTTTTAGCTATACCTCCTGTTAATAATCCTAATAGTGTCAAGGAGTTACGGCAGTTATATGATGAATTTGAAATTAGAACTAGGTCCCTGGACAACTTGGGTGTAGGAATGGAAAAGTATGGTATAATGTTGGTTCCTACACTGGAGTCTAAATTGCCTAGCTCAATTTTGCTTGAATTAAGTAGGGGACACTCTGCAGAACATGTGTACATCCCCCTTCAGCAGATGTTAAGTCTTTTAGGCACAGAATTAGCAAGACGAGAGGGAGTTGAGTTTGCACAGTGGGATGGTAAACAAGGGACAAAGGCAGGCACAGCACCAAAGTTTCCACAAAAAGGAATAGCCCAGGTACAGTGTCAGCTCTACATGCCTCCTCTGAGAATAAATTAAAGGGAATCAAGGAATGCATATTTTGCGAAGGCAACCACAAGTCATATAAATGTGAGGTGGCTGAGGCCTTACCCTTTGAGGAGAGAAAGGACAGGGTAACTAAGTCCACAGCATGTTTTAAATGTTTTTTGAAAGGTCATAGAGCAAGGTTTTGTAAGTTTAAAATTTTGTGCAAAAAATGTCATGGTAGGCATCAGCCATTATTGTGTGAAAACACTCTTAGTAGGCCTACCCCAGAAGTAGAGACATCAGTGGCACATGCCACTGCTATGCAAGGGAGTAAAAGTAAAGGGGGATTATTGCAAACAACTGCAGCCTTATTAATTGGGAATGAGGGAGAAGCTACTGTAAGAGTGTTGTTTGATAGTGGTAGCCAGTGTAGTTTTATTAAGACCAGAATTTCCAGAAAATTGAAGTTTAAAGAACTTAAGAGGGAAAATTTAAGAATTTCTGGGTTTGGGGGTTCCGTTCAAAACCGAACCAAATTTAAGAAGGTAGAAGTTCTGGTTAAAGGGTTGTTACCGCAAAGTCCCACTATCAAGGTCCAAGCTGTAGAGATTGAGGAACTTTGTGCTCCAGTCACTACTTGTTTAGATATGGCATGTGTCCAAGAATTGCAAGTTAAAGGAATTAATTTGGGCAATAATAAGTTTGAGGGAACAGAAGATATTAGTCTTTTGATTGGAGCTGACTATTATTGGGACTTCATCACTGGTAATATTGTCCGTACATCTCAAGGCCCGGTAGCTATTGAAAGTAAGCTAGGCTGGATGCTACATGGTAGTTATTGCAATGAAATGGAAGTTAAGGCTCTTTTGTTAAGATTGAGGAGAACAGCCATGGTCTGGAAAGGCATTTGAAAGCGTTTTGGGAACTTGAATCTATTGGTATAAAGGACAACCAGGCAAGTACAGTGAACAATGATGTTTTAGAGCAATTTGAAAAAGGGATTGGGTTTAGAGATGGTTGCTATGAAGTTGGCCTACCATGGAAGGATTCTTGCAAACCCGGTTCAAACCTTCAGCTAGCTAATCGGAGGTTGGAGACTTCATTGTACAGGCTAAGAAAAAATGAGGAGTTGTTAATTGAATACGATGAGGCCATCCTAAGTTATGTAAGGGAGGGCTATGCTGAAAGGGTGCAAGGTGAGCTGGTGAGCCAGGAGGCACATTATCTGCCACACCATGCAGTGGTACGGCGAGACAAAACTACCACCAAACTGAGGGTAGTTTTTGATGGCTCAGCCAAGGACAAAGGTGGTGTGTCCTTGAATGACTGTTTGGATGCTGGGCCAAATTTAAATGCAGATTTATTTTCCTTGTTACTGAGATTCAGGTTTGGTAGAGTAGCATTGACTGCAGATGTGAAGCAAGCCTTTTTGCGGATAAAGTTAAAACCAGAGGACAGAGATGCAGTAAGGTATCTGTGGGTGGATACGAAAGACTTGTTGGAAAATGAACCTAAGGTTCAAGCATATAGAATGAAGTCAGTGTTGTTTGGCCTCAGCTCTAGTCCATTTCTGTTGGCAGCTACTATGCAGTACCATTTTAAGAAATATTCTGAAGTCTATCCTAACACTATTGAACACATAAGGAAAAATTTTTATGTTGATGATTTGCTATGTTCCGTGGATAATACAGAAATGGCTAAACAGATATTCATGGAGGCTAGAGCTATAATGAGGGAGGCTGGCATGGAGCTCAGAAAATGGCAGACCAATCATTCGCAATTACAAGAGTTTATGAGTCATTCCTGTGTAGTACCTGATGCAGCAGAAAGTATTGAGGATTCTGGTATTAAGGAGTTGTGGGCAATAGACGCAAAGGTGCTAGGCATGTTTGGCAGCAAGATGATGATTTGTTTACCTTCAATGGGAAATCTTTAGTAGAGCTGGCTGAGAATGAGACAAGGTGGACAAAACGTACAGCTCTTAGTTTGGCTTCAAAGGTCTTTGATCCTCTTGGATTCCTGGCTCCATTTGTGATAAAGTCAAAAATTTGGTTTCAGAGCCTCTGGGAAATTGGACTTGGTTGGGACCAAGAGTTACCTGATCATATGGTGGTAAGGTGGAAATATTGGTTCAAAGAATTGGCACATCTTGGAGACATTGAAATCCCAAGATGGTACTTTGGAGAGTTGAACAATAGTCCAGACAATTTGGAGCTGCACATCTTTTGTGATGCAAGTGAGGAAGCCTATGCAACTTGTATTTATATAAGAGGCGCATTGCAAGAGGAAGTAAGTTGCAGGTTGGTTGCTGCAAAGAGTAGAGTAGCACCTTTGAAAAGGCTTTCTGTTCCAAGGTTGGAATTGATGGGTGCCGTTATTGCTAGTCGGCTTGCAATTACAGTGCGAAAGTCTTTGGCCCTCTATGAAATTCCAAGCTATTATTGGACAGACTCCACTATAGTTTGGCACTGGTTAAGAAGTCAGGCAAGGAAATGGAAACCATTTGTTGCCAATAGGGTGGAGGAAATTCAAGCGCACACAGATCCCAAGCAATGGAAGCATTGTCCAGGCATCCAAAACCCCGCTGATTTACCAACACGAGGAATTTCAGTGAAAGATCTTTCACATCAAGTTTGTGGTGGAATGGGCCAGAGTGGCTAAAACTTGGAAGTGAAAACTGGCCTTCTAATCAGCCTATTGTAGGAGAATGCCAGGCTGAAGAAGCATGGGTGAGTGAGGTGAGAAAATGCGCTGTGAACAGTTGTCAAGTTATGCAGCAGGACCCCATATTGAGGCTTGAGGACATTAGCAGTCTGAAAAGATTGTTAAGAGTGACAGCATGGGTATATAGATTTACCAACAACATTAAGGGAGAAACAAGAAGGGAAGGAATTCTGAACAGTAATGAGATTCAGCAAGCCAGGAAATACTGGGTGGTATATATGCAGAAGAAAAATTTGGTGAAGAGAGAGAATTGCTCACCAGCCATCCATTACAGGTTCTACCAACACATTCTGCGCTCAAGGGTTTGGATGTGTTTTTGGATCAGGATTTATTGAGAGTAGGAGGTAGACTACAGTTTTCTGGGCTTCCAGAGGAGAAAAGACATCCAATTTTGCTACCTTCTGGGGGCACTTTGTGGACCTTTTGATCCTGGATACTCATCATAAGCTGTTACATGCTGGAGTTAGAGAAGTGATAATAGAGATTAGACAACAATTTTGGATTCAAAATTAGACAAGTAGTAAAAAAGGTCTTGCATAAATGTGTGGTTTGCAAGCGTTGGAGTGCAAAGCCTTATTATGAAAAGGTGGCTCCACTTCCAAGAGAACGGTGTGTCTATACTGCCCCATTTGATGTAGTGGGAGTAGACTTTGCAGGGCCAGTCTATGTGTATGAGCGAGGGGAGTCTAACAAAGGTTATATATGTCTTTTCACCTGTGCTACCACCAGAGCAATCCATTTGGAGTTGGTAAGCAACTTAAGTAGTGATGTATTTCTTTTGGCCTTTAAAAGGTTGTGAACAGAAGGGGTTTCCCAAATAAAATCATATCGGATAATGCAAAAACCTTCAAAAAGGCTGCAAAGGAACTCCAAGAAATTTGGTCCTTGCTAAAAGAGGAAGGATTCCAATCCTACTTTTCACACCAAGGGGTACAGTGGGAGTTTATTGTTGAGAGAGCACCATGGTGGGGAGGATTTTGGGAAAGGCTAGTGAGAAGTGTAAAGTGTCCATTAAAGAAACTTTTAGCTAATGCTCATTTGAGCAAAGAAGAATTCTCTACTGTTTTATGTGAAGTAGAAGCAATGGTGAACAGTAGGCCTATCACTTTTGTTTACAACAGTAGGCAGGATGCAGAGCCATTGACACCAAATCATTTTCTTTGTGGTAAACGATTAACATCAAACCCCAGTGTGCCAGAAGACTTGCAGCCATCCAGAGCACTCAAGGAGAGTTAACCAGACGGTTCAGGTACCTTGAAGAGCTACAAGATCAGTTATGGAAGAGGTGGCAGATGGAATACTTGCCAGAACTCAATTATTACCCATCAGGCAAGGTAAAGGGCTCCAATGCAAATTGTATCAAGGTGGGAGAAGTGGTAATGATTGGGGATGAAAGACCAAGGCAATGCTGGAAGCTTGGCATAATTGAAGAGTTGTTTGTTGGCAAAGACAATTTAGTTAGGTCTGCACTGGTAAAGACTTCAGGAGGAAAGTTAAAGAGACCTATACAAAAACTCTATGCTTTAGAAATCAGCAAAAACACAGATAGTCAAGATGAAACATTTGAGTTACAGCCTCATGGAGAAGGCTTGGCTAACCTTGCAGAAGGTAATGACAACAATGCCTCTTCGGTGGGGAGTGTTAGAAAATCTAGAAGAGGAAGAACCATTGTTGTCCCAAGGCGATATGATGACTAAGCTGATTGATGCAGCATTGCTTGTATATATTAAGTTAAGGTGTGTATATATATCCATCTCATAATTGTAAGGTTAGTGAAAAATTAATTAATTTAGAGCTAGCATTTTTGAGCTCTTGTGGCATCATTGTTTGGTCACACTGTTGGCATCATTTTGGCGCTGCGCGTCTTTCTACTCGTTTGTGGAATGTCGTACGTAAGGTGTGGTTTGATAGAGAGCTCTCTTGCAATTCAGTTTGGTTGTTTAGATACATGATTGTTGCATCGTGCAATAGTCCAGGTTGCGTTGTTGTTGCAAGGTTCAGAAAGAAGACCACAAATAGTACCCTTTTGTTTACTTTAAGTTCATGTAATAAGGTCTAAGGTAGGCCCGCATCGAGTCAGCAACCCTGAGGTTACCCTGAGGTAGGACCTAATAGGATCTCAAATCCGTAAGTTTAATTAGCTTAACTTGGGCTTAGGTAGAACTGCCCTTTAGAATTTGGCCGTTCACGGCTCAGCTGGGATTTCGAACCCGACAAATAAATAAAATAACACGGACTGCCTCGGACTGCATCCGAAAAATTTTTCATTTGGAGAATGCTTATATATATATATATATATATATATATATATATATATATATATATATAATAAATTATTATATACTAATATATATATATATATATATATATTGTGTGTGTGTGTGTGTGTGTGTGGAATATCTATTTATAAAACTAAAAAAGACCTAGTATAGCGGGAAATATTTAATCCAAAGTTCAATTCTTCCTGCTCAATATATATTATCATAATCACAAGGAAGTTGCTACGACAATAGTAAAAAAAATAAACACAGTCGTTTATGGTTATTTAGGAAATACCAAATAGTAAATCACTAATTCTTTACATTTCTTCTAGAAATGTCTGTAAATATAGATTTTGTTTTGTAATGAAAATTTTAAAATTTCAAATAATCAGTACGAAAATTAGCTAAATTTAGCCGATGCCAATGACCAAAAAATGGCCGATTCTGTCAATGCCGATGAATCAGTACACCATCATTTTTATTGATTTTGCTAATTTTGAGGGCCAGGTTCTTTACTGGTAAATATACTATTCAATTTGATATAATAACATGTTTTATAGATTAATGACTCAACACATGTTGTTATTACCCTCATGTAATCGCAAATTTCTTTAAAAAATCATCTTATTTGTTAAACTTGAATACAAAAATGTCTCATCTCCTAATTTTTTTTTACGGATAAGATAATATAATGTTCCAAATAAAGAAATTTCATACAAGAATAGGTTGAAAATTATTGTTCTCCATAAAGAAGGTAACACTCAAAGACAAACAGCCGCCAAAGTTGTTGTACTAAAAACTCCCTTTCGCGCAATGGCACTTTTCATTCTTCTCACACGAGCAGAGGACAAAATCACATCGACAGGCAGCTATATCAAATAAACTTACCGGAAGCATCAAGAGAGAATTTGTTTACGTTGGTCCTGTAAGTTTCTCGTGTTTTTCTTCCCTTTACTGTTTAATTACAGACTCGTATTATCGTTGTAAATCCTGATTTTACGATTTATACTTTTGTGAGAAAATCGCGGGTATCGATACTTCATCCCCAATTTCAACTCGACAGGTAACCTTTTCAACATTTTCTGACACAGTGTGGTCATCTTCCGACAATCATTTCTCAAATCTTCTCTCACGTATACATAATATATGAAAACACTTTCGCAAGTAGGCATACCAGTTTCACTTCGTTACTTCGGCTCCCAAATACGGAACACGCCCACTTTTTTCTTCTTTTAAGTTAGTGATTACTTATTAAACTGCTTTATTGACAATGAATATCTGAAACAAAATATAGATAATTATTAGACATATTCAATTATCAAACACAAGTACGAGAAAAGAGAAATATTTTTCAAGAACAGTATATTAATATAACAACATCTACCACAGATATCGACGACTCAGCGAGTCGATGTGAAAATGAAAAACTGGACCAGAGCAAATCACACACATACACCATCCAGGCGATCAAAGGGAATACTAATATCAACTATTAAGTGATGAGACAGCAACAGTAGCAGTGGTGGGCAAATTACTAAGATTTCTTAATCGAGAAAAGTAGAATACTTGCCGAAAATAGTAATCAAGTAGAAGTAAAATTACTTGCTTAAATAAGTAATCGATTAAAAGTAAAAATTACTGATGTCTGAAAAGTAACTAAAAGTATAAAGTAGAAATTACTTACCTGCATTAATTAGATATTGCTTTTCAATGCTATTTTTATTTACATAGCATAAATTTGCAGCACTGATATTCTAGCAATATGATTACAATTTTAACTATTAGTTAATGCATTCGTGATTCACTATAATGCTAATTTCAGATATTATTGAAGTTTATACATTACACAAGAAACCCTACCAGATAAAAGAAAAATATAAAAAAGTAATTGTATAACTTTTTGCAAAAGTAATGAAGTAAAAAGTAGTTATTCTTGATAAATTTTAATCGATTGCAAGTAAAAAGTAGTCGTTCAGAAAAGTAATTAGTTACAAGTAGATTACTGGGAAAATACTTAGTTACTGTAATCGATTACAAATATTTCGTTACTGCCCACCACTGAACAGTAGCACTCTGAACTGCCAACAGTTGCCAACAAGTGTATTTCTTATGATAAATATAAAACACTTGTACTGAAGAATATTTATTACTTACATTATTTTTCGATGTAATCACAAATTTTTCGAAATATTTAATGTTTATGGGGACCACAAGATAATATCGCAAAGCCAAAATATTTTAGTAGTCATTTAATCATTTAATGGCAACTTTTCCCACCCTGGCCGATTCTAGTTTTCCATATTATATTTTTCACTGCACCTTAAATTGTAAATTTTTTACAGTGTTTCATTGGCCTATGTAGTCACTGCTCCAGACAATTATTACTTACCTCATATGAACTACTGCATAATGTCTGTACCTTTAAATGTGAAATAAAGGTTGTGTTTGTTTATTCTCAGCTTCTACTGTTTAATACTTTATTGAACACATTTGGAAATGCATCTAACAATTCATTGTTGTTTGAAACGAATTTCAAAACTACGAGGGCCACTCAATATATTTTGCCCCACCTTCTTTTTCTTCCAAGTTTCCTTGTAAGTTCCAGAAGTTTTGTACACAAGGAGTTACATACCTTTTTAACAAGTTTTTATTTTTCCACATAGTCTCTATCCTTTTCTACGGCTTTCCTCCACCTCGAAACAAGGGCCTTTATTCCTTGCTGGTAAAAGTCCGCTGGGTTCCGCTGGAACCACTATTAACCGACTGAACAACCTCATCATCACTGAAACTTTCTTCCACGAATAGTATCCTTCATTGGCCCAAACAAATGGTAGTCTGAAGGTGCCAGATCTGGGCTGTATGGAGGGTGAGGTAACACAATCAAGCGCATTTTTGTGATGGTCTCTCTTGTTTGCAAACTGTTGTGTGGTCTTGCGTTATCGTGCAAAAGAAGAACGTCTTCCAGTTTTCTCTTCGGTCGAACTCGCTTTATACGTCTCTGGAGTCTCTGTAGGGTAGCAGTATATGCTTCTTAGTTGATTGTTTGTCCTTTCTTCATAATGCCCACCAGAATCACCCCTTTCATGTCCAGAAGATGGTGATCGTAACCTTTCCCGCGGAGGGAGCCATTTTGAACTTTTTTGCGTGGGAGTCTGCGTGATGCCGCTCCATGGATGGCGTTTTGTTTCAGGTTCAAAGTGGTATACCCAAGGCTTTGTGATCTTGTCAGTTCGCGAGGAACAAACGTGAGCACACTTTTGAGTATCCCAGTTGCTGAATTATCGTATTCACACTTCCTTCACTAATTCCTAGCTCCAATGATAGCTCCTTGTATGTGGCGCGCCGATTTGATGGAATGATGCTGTTAGCACGTTGTATGTGAGATGTCACGGCCGATGCCGGGCGACCGCTGCGTGGCTCATCGTCGAGGCTGGCTCTTCCTTTCTCCGATGATCTCACACGTTTAGACCAGCGTCCAACTGTGCTTCGATGAACAGCACCATCTCCGTAAACGTTTTGTAGACGTTTGTGAATATTTCCAACTGTTTCCTTCTCTTCGGTTAAGAACTCGATAACAGTTATCTGTTTACGACGCACACACATCACTGTCAGACGCCATTTTCGAAACTGGGTTTACCATCGGTTTTATACAAGGGCGTTTGAAAGCGGTTTTATACAAGGAGGGGAGGTTCAAACTGGAAAAATCCAGTTATGTGAAGCGCAGCTCAAAAAGACATTTCAGCCCCATAGCCTATTATTTATCTTAGAAAAAAAGGGTGGGACAAAATATATTGAGTGCCCCTAGTATATGTGCTGCCGAGTGAGACGATATAACCATAGTGGAATATATATATATATATATATATATATATATATATATATATATTATGAATAAAACCACGAAGGAAAGGAAACACAGAATGGTGCTCAGGGAACACAGAATGGTGCTTCGTGGTTTTATTCATCATAAATATTTTTCACGTGTTACTTTCGTGAAATAATTTTCATATGTATATATATATATATATGTATATATCAGTGGCGGATGATGACTGTGTGAATTGGGTGTGCGGAATATCATGTGAAGTAAAATTAATAACTGAAATTCATGTTAACTTAGTTATTAATAAATCTTAATATTAATATGGTAAGCATACGCAATCCACCTTCTCAGTATTACACTAAACACTTGAAGAATTTAGGTGAACTGTAAAAAATCTAACACCAATTTCCTACGGACTCCTTTTAGCATCGAACTTATTTACACATCAACTCAAGTCTTCTTTTTGGAGAAAAATAGTGAGCAATAACCTCCTCTTAAAAGGAACTTCTTTGCTTCACATGTATAAGCAGTGTAATATGTTAAGCATATGAACATAAGTAATCCACACTCTTAAGAATAAACAAAGCACTGGAAGAAATAATTGAACCTTAACTTCAAAAGTAAAAACAAAAACTAACACCAATTTCCTACAGCATCCTTTCAACCGACTTTATTTATACATAAACTCAAGTCTTCTTTTCTGAGAAGAAAAGTGAGCAATAACGTCATCATAGAAGGAACTTCTTTGCTTCAAGTTTATTAGCAGCCCTTTTTCTATCGACAGCAAACTAATACCACATAGCCTTTCCTGCCCTTGTGTCCCCCGGTAGCATGTGTTTATTCGTTTTAGGACCGAGAAAGGACGTTCTATTGAAGCAGTGGTGCTTAGAATTGTTAAGATCAATTCTGCTAGTTTATAGACTTCTTTCAATCCGCAGCTGAGTTGATTCACTGTCATTATGTTCATTAGTTCATGAATATGTTTGCACGAGAACTCTGAACTTGAATAGAGTACCATGAGTTCATTCTTGAGACGCACATACTCAAACAGTGTTCCATAAAAGTCTCTTATTTTGTTCAGTAGGTTACCTGGGAAGCTTACCTTGTACTCTTCATATTTTTCAGGCGCAAGAAGGTGAAAAAACTCTAATTTAGAGAGAAGAATATCTAGTGTGAATCTGATCATTGATGCTATTCATGATCTTGCAAAACAACTGGTGATAAGCATCTCTTCCGTCATTTTCTATCTCTCGTCCGCATCTTTCAGGCTGTGAATCATGGAGCTCATCTTTTTCAGACACAACCGAAAGCCATAGCTCTTCAAAACTGTGATCCTTATCATATTTCAGTTGTTGTGTAATGTCACTTATTTTCTTACTACGGTACAGCACATCAAATGTTTCACTCTGTAATATATTGTACAAAACATTAGTATACCCAAACACTTTTGAAAAAATCTCAAGGAACAATATTGTTTGAAAATCTTCCAAGAATGACAAGAATCCCCGTGCTTTTAATACTGCATCCGTATCCCAATCTGCAGAATTTTCGCTTACATCCTTGAAGAAATCAGTAAGACTGCTTCTGTAACTTTTTACAGTATTTACTAAACGAGATGTGAAGTTCCATCTCGTTCGAGCAACAGAGGGCAATCTTCTGGAAACAAATTCATTTAATGCATGTACTCTTTTAGAAGACTTGGAAAAATAAGCAGCTACTCCACTCAGAATTTGGAAAAAGTGTTTGCACTGTTTGATACTGGAAAAGCTTTGCTGTAAAACTAGATTCAGCACATGAGCATAGCACTGCGTAAAAATGGCAAGAGGATAAGCTTCAATGACTTTTTTTCTGCAAGCCATTTACGTGTCCACTCATTACACATGCTCCGTCATAAGTCTGTCCAACTAACTTGCTTTCGATCTGATATTCCTCAACTATGTTCACTACATGCTTAAACAGGCCACCAGAGGTTCTGTCGCTACTAACATTAGTAAATCCAATGAATTTTTCATATACTTTACCTTCATGAACAAAACGCAAAATTGTTGAGAGCTGTGATTTTGACGTAACATCTGAGGTTTCATCAAATATTATAGAAAGAAATCTTGTTGAATCAATTTCCTTTTTTATATTGTCTTTCATTACAGAGGCTATAGCTCTGATTATGTCATTTTGCACAGTAAGAGAAGTTCCCTGAAACACAGTGGATGTATTTAAATGATTATCTAGAAGAGAATCATACTCCCGAAGCAATTCTAGAATTTCTATGTAATTTTCTCTATTCACTGAAGTTGAAGCCTCATCATGACCTCGCAGAGGAAGTTCTTGCTTAGCAAGATAGCATATTCCATATTGCATCAATAAGCCGTTTTAGAATTTCTCTGTTCTTCTTTACTTGTTCATTGTGTCTGTTTACTTCATGTGCCTTTTGCTTATCAATTAATGTGTAAATTCTTTGCTTGCCAAACATTTTATGGCTAAGAAAAGACTGAACATGGCCTTGCGATCTCTCATGCTTCTGCTGAGCAGCAGACAGATGATTGAGATTAGAATATCCCTGTTTACTTCAGATATTATTCTCTTTTGAGAACAATAAACATGGCCAACAGAAAAGTTTAGAACGCTCTTCACAACCAGTCAGCCACTCAACAGATTTATACTGAGAAACTGAAAAATGCCTTGTGTATCCAGACTTTTTATCTTTGTGTTGACTATCAAGTTTGGGAGTGCTGGACACGGCCTTCCTTCCTCTAACACTTTCAACTTGTCCTCATAACTAAGTGTTGAAAAAGGAGCGTTTAATATAATTGTACAGTGTTTGGCATGGTTATGGAAGGGACAAAAAAGTAATATGTCAGTACTGGATAGAAAGACTTTCGCCCATGAGCTCTGACTGGAAACTGACAGTCACTGACTCTCGTCTCTCTCGCTGAGAAACCGTCTGACGCGGACTATGGCAACATAGGCCCCGCCCACTTTACCATATATGGAGGGTGTTCTGTCCACAGACCGCACACTCTCCGCCCTGATCCCTCGCTCTCTCCCTTTTCCATTTGATTTGGCATGGGGTAAACATAAATTTATATTCCCATAGTAGGGGAGAAGAATATATATATATATATATATCTGGATCACCCAGTATATATATATATATATATATCGTAAAGAAACGACGCTTGTATAGGAGATATTCCGCGCAAGACGAGAGAGAGAGAACGGAACAAATGAAAAAATGAGGTAACCACCTGGGAAACGAACCCGGGATCTTCCGATTGCCGGTCAGACGCGATACCATTACACCATGGACCTCACTCTTCCAAACGCCGTAATTCTTCTACATACTCGCAGAAACCAATGCCCCAAGGGGGCACCTCCCGCATGCCGTAACATTATATACATTCAACTGCAAAGAACACGCAGTATAAATAACGTAAAGAAACGACGCTTGTATAGGAGATATTCCGCGCAAGACGAGAGAGAGAGAACGGAACAAATGAAAAAATGGTATCGCGTCTGACCGGCAATCGGAAGATCCCGGGTTCGTTTCCCAGGTGGTTACCTCATTTTTTCATTTGTTCCGTTCTCTCTCTCTCGTCTTGCGCGGAATATCTCCTATACAAGCGTCGTTTCTTTACGTTATTTATACTGCGTGTTCTTTGCAGTTGAATGTATATAATGTTACGGCATGCGGGAGGTGCCCCCTTGGGGCATTGGTTTCTGCGAGTATGTAGAAGAATTACGGCGTTTGGAAGAGTGAGGTCCATGGTGTAATGGTATCGCGTCTGACCGGCAATCGGAAGATCCCGGGTTCGTTTCCCAGGTGGTTACCTCATTTTTTCATTTGTTCCGTTCTCTCTCTCTCGTCTTGCGCGGAATATCTCCTATACAAGCGTCGTTTCTTTACGTTATTTATACTGCGTGTTCTTTGCAGTTGAATGTATATATATGTATATATATATATATATACAGGGCGTCCCAAAAAAATGTATACACACTTTAACATCTGATAGCTCAATTGATGTTTCTTTCTTTCCAAGTTAAACCCATTAGAATTAATAATGGCAGTCAGACTAAGCTTTGAACAAAGGAAATTCATTCTAAAATGCTACTGGAAGTGTGAAAACGCAGTTGAAGTGCAAAGACAGTTTAGGAAGGAGTTTCAAACAGATCCACCAACGGGACTTACCATCACTCGAATTAGAGATAAGTTTGAAGCCGATGGAACTGTTCAGAATGTCCACAAGAAGCGTTCCGGAAGACCACGGACATCGACAAGCCCCACAAAGCAAGAAAGAGTACTGGAAACGTATCATCAAAGTCCAAGAAAATCTGTGCGGCAAGCGAGTCGTGAGGTAGGAATTTCAGAATCGTCTGTCCAACGCATTTTGAAGCGCTGTCAATGGAAAAGTTACATTCGAAGATTAGTCCATGCTATTAATGAAGATGATCCGGACCGAAGAGTGGAGTATTGCGAGTGGTACTTGGCACGATGTGGATGTGGATTGGACGAAGGGGTTTCGTAGAATACCCTCCGCGTTCACCAGACCTCACACCACTAGACTTTTTTTATGGGGATACTTAAAAGACAAAGTCTACGCTATAAAACCTGCAACAGTCGCTGAATTGAGAGCAGCCATTGACCGAGAATGCACACAAATACCAACGAAATGTTTCGTGATGTTTGCGATTCCATTGCTTCGCGTTATCAGCAGTGCCTGGACCAGAACGGACGTCAGTTTGAAAACAGGCGTTGACAAAACAATTAAATAATGTCTGTAGATTCTATTACATTTTGAAAATGAAAATGAAATGTATTTTAATAAACACTGCCTTTATAATTATTTAAAGTGTGTATACATTTTTTTGGGACGCCCTGTATATATACTGGGTGATCCAGATAAATGGGACCCATAAAAAAAAGCCAAATATTCTTAATATTTAATTTCCTTTCATAAAAACTATATATCATTCGAAAGAGTAGAGTTACAAGTTTATTATGAAATATTTATTTTTTTAAAAATGACTCCTTTCAAATGTGCTCCATTAGTTGCCAAGCATTCCAGTGTTCTCGCTTGTAAGTTCTGCATCACTTTTGCAAGAGTGTGCGGTGGTATGGCCTGTATCTCATTTGTGATGGCGGCCTTCAATTCTTGCAAGGTCGTTGGGTTATTTCTGTAGACCCTACTCTTTAAATATCCCCAGAGATAATAATCTAAGGGAGAAAAAATCCGGAGACCTTGCGGGCCATTCAACGTCTCCAAATCTTGAGATTAACTCGCCTGGAAACGTTTGACGCAAAGCTGCCATGCAGTTCCTCGTGGTATGGCACGTAGCTCCGTCTTGTTGGAACAGTGGTTTTCTAGACAAAGATCTCTTAATTTAGGAATAAGGAAATCGGTCAACATTTTTTCGTAGCGATCACCATTTACAGTGACCGTGTTTCCTGTGGAATCCTCGAAAAAGTACGGCCCTATGATCTGAGATGCAGTAAGACCACACCAAACAGTTACATGCTGACTATGCAACGGGACTTCGGTAATATTCAATGGATTTTCTGTTGCCCAGAAACGACAATTTTGTTTGTTTACAGTTCCATTCAAGTGAAAATGGGCTTCGTCTGACATAATCAAAGTTGCTAGAAAATTGGTGGTGTCATTTACCTTCTGTTGGATCCATTGACAGAATTGCCGTCTTCGTGCGAAATCTCCATCGTTTAGTTGTTGCACTGTTTGAATTTTATATGGAAAGAGCATTAAATTTTGCTTGAATATACGGTGTTGTTCCATATCCAACTCCTAACAGCTGAGAAGCACGTCTGATGCTTATGTTAGGATTATCCTGTACAATTTCATGAGTTCTGTTAATGATCTCGTCTATCCTTGCTGTGCGCACTCTTCCAGTTGGTTTTCTTTTTCCAATGCTGCCAGTTAGGGAAAAATTTCTGACACACCGACGGATTACTTTCTTAGAAGGTGATTTTGACATCTGAAAATTTGTCTTGAAAGATCTTTGAGCTGAAACTACACTTCTTCCATGCTCATAATATTGCTCAGTTATGAAACACAGCTGTTCCACAGTCCATGCAGTCATCTTGAAGGGTTAGTTTTAACTCACACTTTTATTTTGTTTTGTATCTTATCTTGTCTTGTATTGTCAAAACCTATACAATCCAGTACAAACTTGTAACTATCCTCTTTCGAATGATGTTTATGATTTTATAAAAGGACTTATACTTTAAAGAGTTACAGGGGTTTCTTTTGGGTCCCATTTCTCTGGATCACCCTTTATATATATATATATATATATATATATATATATATATATATATATATATATATATATATGGAAATTATTTCACGAAAGTAACACGTGAAAAATATTTATGATGAATAAAACCTTCGTGGTTTTATTCATCATTATATATATATATATATATATATATATATATATATATTCACCGCACCGCAATACTGATATTTCGCACCTCAAACAAGCTCAAGGGACGATTCTATCGCTCAGTACCAAAATTTTACCGAATGGTTGTGAAGACAATCCGAACATCTGAATTGAAGTAGCGTAGCTCATTTCTCATCTCGACTAGTGTAACAGTCGAGCGCGGAATTAAGGGTTAGGGCATCTTTTTCGTCTCGACTAAAATTGAGAGAGAGAGACAAAGGGTAATTAAATATTAATTTACAGAAAATCTATTGGGTGTGCGGTGCACACCTAGCACACCCTGAATATACGCCCCCTGATATATATATATATATATATATATACTGTATAACGTTTGTTGTAGGTAAGCTTCTGGAATCAATAATTAGGGATCGTATAGTCGAACACTTAGAATTGCATAACTTTGTTAGAAATACGCAGCACGGTTTTAGGCGAAACAAATCTTGCTTAACTAATCTTTTAGAATTCTTTCAAAGCGTGGTTGACGTTTACGATAGTCATCGTGCGGTTGATGTAGTGTATTTAGTGCAAAAAACTTCACTTTTTTCTACGTGAAGGTCAAACTATGAAAATAAAAACCCACTCTAATAGACAGAGTTTATTTCCACAACAGTTTCGACGCCCACTGGCATCCTCCTCAGGTGGATACAGAAAAACGAATGAACCAAAACAAGAGGGAAAAACAGTCCAGGGACCGACCGTTAAGAAATTCGCACCTAGGTTAGATCCCATTCTCCCGACACCGGAAGGGCATTTTCATTAAGTGCATTCGCACAAATTTAAAACTAACTTCCTGTTCTAAACATACAGATTCTATTATTTTTTTATTTTTTTACATAATTATTACATTTATTATTAAATTTATTACATTTAATATTGCATAATTATTTATTACAGAAATTATAAATTTATTATTACATTGGTTATTACATTGTTGTTTATTATACATAACTTATAAACCGAAAAACGAATGAAAAAAGCGATTAGGAAACAATCCAGAGACCATTGAGAAATTCGCACCTAGGTTAGATACCGTTCTCCCGACACCGGAAGGGCATTTTATTACAGGGTCCGCTTATAAATACATTCCCACAAATTAAAACTATCTTCTTGTTCTATACATACAGATTCTAATATTTTGACATAATTACTGCATTTATTATTGCATTTACATTTTTTAACCTTTATTATTATTACCTTTACCCTAATTATTAAATTTATAATATTACCTTTATTATTACATCTGTTGCATTTATATTTATTTCCACATTTATTGCTTCCATTATTACATTTACTAAAAGCGAGTAAGGAAACAATCCAGAGACCTTTAAGAAATTCACACTTAGGTTCGAACACGTTCCCACGACTCCGTAAGGGAATTTTTGACCAAGAATCTCATTAAAGGGTCTAACTTATAAGTACCTTCGCACAAATTAAAATTATCTACTTTTTCTATACACACAGATTCTATTATTTTTATTTTTCTTTTGACATAATTATTACATTTATAAAGTACCTTACTTGATTCCCAATCTATAGCATGATTATTTTGGCTGGCGTGATAAAAAAAATGGCATTATTACTGCAGAGCTGGGCACTTGCGGTTTTTTTTGCGGTACTGCGGTACTGCGGTACTACCGCACTACCAAACCGGTACCGCATAACGCAGTACCGCAAAGGATCGCTGAAAGTACAGCAGTACCGCTACCGCATTTTTTGCGGTACTGCGTTATGCGGTACCGGTTTGGTAGTGCGGTAGTACCGCAGTACCGCAAAAACAACCGCAAGTGCCCAGCTCTGATTTTTATTAGTATTACAACTTCTGAAGGCATATTTGTGTTCTTTAATACGGGTTTCAATATTTCTTCCAGTTTCTCCCACGTATACTAAATCACAACTTTTACAGGGAATGCTGTAGACACAGGCTTGTTCCTCTTTTGCAACGTTATTCCTAACCAATTTACTTTTCACGGTAGACGAATATTTGAACGCCAAAGCAAACTTAAAATCTTTCGTCAACGGTTTTACTCTTTCTAAGCCGGCAATGTAAGGCAAACTCACATATTGTCTTTGGTTAACTGAAGGTTCCCGAGGGGCATAGAAAGATTTTCTGGCTTTAAAATACGCCTTTCTGATAAACCACTCGGGATATTTTAAATCCTTAAAAATGTTCCAAATCTTTGAATTTTCCGGGTCCAGCAAATGTGGGCTACAAATCCTGAGTGCTCTTAGAAACATGGAAGAAATAATTGAGCTTTTAACCCCTTCATCATGATATGAAAAATAATGAATGTACGAATTACAATGAGTAGGTTTTCTATAGACCGTGAAATTGGGCTTTCCGCTTTCGTTAATGACCAAAACATCTAGAAAAGGTAATTTTGTCGTTCTCCCATTCATATTTAAATTTAATAGAGGGAACAAGATTATTTAATGACTGAAAGAAAGTGTCAAAGTTGTTCCAGTGGTCAGGCCAAAATGAGAAAATATCATCTACATAACGAAACCAAATTAGATTCCTGGGACATATTGTTTGCAACAATTCCGACTCATAATATTCCATGTATAATGTACTCAGTATTGGGGGTAAAGGGGACCCCATTCCCATACCAAAACGTTGCAAATAAAATTCTTCACCGAAGGAGAAGGCATTATTGGTGACACAGAGTTTTATCAGTTCTAAAAATACAGATGTGGGCATGCCTAGTTCTACGTTACATGTTGACAATTTTCTATCTAAAAAACTAAGTACATCATCAATGGGAACTTTCGTAAACAAGGACTCAGCGTCAAAACTGATCATTCTTCCCCGTTTTAAATCTAAGGACATAACTTCGTTAATAAAGTCACAGGAATTAGTGATGTGCGAGTCTGAAAATTTACCAACTAATGGGGATAATTTATCTGCAAGAAATTTAGATAACCTGTAACTAAAGGAACCCCTGTGTGAAATAATGGGACATTTTTAAGGATTTAAAATATCCCGAGTGGTTTATCAGAAAGGCGTATTTTAAAGCCAGAAAATCTTTTTATGCCCCTCGGGAACCTTCAGTTAACCAAAAACAATATGTGAGTTTGCCTTACATTGCCGGCTTAGAAAGAGTAAAACCGTTGACGAAAGATTTTAAGTTTGCTTTGGCGTTCAAATATTCGTCTACCGTGAAAAGTAAATTGGTTAGGAATAACGTTGCAAAAGAGGAACAAGCCTGTGTCTACAGCATTCCCTGTAAAAGTTGTGATTTAGTATACGTAGGAGAAACTGGAAGAAATATTGAAACCCGTATTAAAGAACACAAATATGCCTTCAGAAGTTGTAATGCTAATAATGCCATTTTTTATCACGCCAGCCAAAATAATCATGCTATAGATTGGGAATCAAATAAGGTACTTTATAAATGTAATAATTATGTCAAAAGAAAAATAATAGAATCTGTGTGTATAGAAAAAGTAGATAATTTTAATTTGTGCGAAGGTACTTATAAGTTAGACCCTTTAATGAGATTCTTGGTAAAAAAATCCCTTACGGAGTCGTGGGAACGTGTTCGAACCTAATTGTGAATTTCTTAAAGGTCTCTGGATTGTTTCCTTACTCGCTTTTAATAAATGTAATAATGGAAGTAATAAATGTGGAAATAAATATAAATGCAACAGATGTAATAATAAAGGTAATATTATAAATTTAATAATTAGGGTAAAGGTAATAATAATAAATGTTAAAAAATGTAAATGCAATAATAAATGCAGTAATTATGTCAAAATATTAGAATCTGTATGTATAGAACAAGAAGATAGTTTTAATTTGTGGGAATGTACTTATAAGCGGACCCTGTAATAAAATGCCCTTCCGGTGTCGTGAGAACGGTATCTAACCTAGGTGCGAATTTCTCAATGGTCTCTGGATTGTTTCCTAATCGCCTTTTTCATTCGTTTTTCGGTTTATAAGTTATGTATAATAAACAACAATGCAATAACCAATGTAATAATAAATTTATAATTTCTGTAATAAGTAATTATGCAATATTAAATGTAATAAATTTAATAATAAATGTAATAATTATGTAAAAAAATAAAAAATAATAGAATCTGTATGTTTAGAACAGGAAGTTAGTTTTAAATTTGTGCGAATGCACTTAATGAAAATGCCCTTCCGGTGTCGGGAGAATGGGATCTAACCTAGGTGCGAATTTCTTAACGGTCGGTCCCTGGACTGTTTTTCCCTCTTGGTTTGGTTCATTCGTTTTTCTGTATCCACCCGAGGAGGATGCCAGTCGGCGTCGAAACTGTTGTGGAAATAAACTCTGTCTATTAGAGTGGGGTTTTATTTTCATATAGTGTATTTAGATTTTCAAAAAGCGTTTGACACCGTACCGCACAAAAGACTCATTGAAAAAACTAAGGCTCATGGAATCAGAGGTGTAGTAATAAATTGGAAAGAAGAGTGGTTGCGAGGTAGGAAACAGAGGGTGGTCGTTGATGGAGCGGAGTCGTGTTGGGCTAATGTAGCGAGCGGCGTTCCTCAGGGTTCTGTATTGGGCCCCTTGCTTTTTCTTATATATATTAACGATTTAGATGTCGGCCTAGTCAGTACAGTTTCAAAGTTTGCGGATGACACGAAGCTGGGTGGTAGGGCGATTAATGACGAAGATAGAGGTAAAATCCAGGAAGATGTGAATAAAATCGTTGATTAGTCAGTCACATGGCAAATGAGATTTAACGTCGATAAGTGCAAAATTTTACATATAGGTTCGCGTAACGGTAATTTTGCGTATAGTATGTCAGGGAAGGAGTTAGCAAGCGTAGAGCAGGAAAAAGATTTAGGAGTTATAGTGACTGGTGATTTAAAAGTAGCGAAACAAAGTACAGCAGCGGTCAATAAAGCGAACAAAGTGTTAGGTTTTATAGCTCGGAATTTTGAGTACAAATCGCGCGATATTATTGTTCTTCTTTATAAATCATTAGTTAGACCTCATTTGGAGTATGCGATCCAATTTTGGAATCTGCATATGCGAAAAGATATAGACAAAATCGAAAAAGTTCAAAGACGAGCAACTAAGATGATTCCGTCGCTTAGGTCGAAGTCGTACGAGGATAGGCTTAAGGAGTTAAAATTGACTACACTCGAGACTAGAAGGCCAAGGGGTGATCTAATTCAGGTTTTCAAAATTATGAATGGGTTCGATAACGTAGATAGAGATAGCTTTTTCGAAATATCTCAATATAATAGGACAAGAAATAACGGGTGTAAGTTGACAAGTAGAAGGTTCGAGACAGCAGTTGCCAAAAACTTTTTTACGCATAGAATAGTAAATAGCTGGAATAGTTTGCCGGAAGAAGTAATTAGTAGCACGTCTATAAACATGTTTAAAAATTGATTAGACGCATATGTTGACAGATTGGGTATAGTTTAAGGTAGCAAAATTAAGGCTTTGTGGTTCGGAACCCACGTAAAATTGTAGGTCCCCTCCGCCACCACGGAGGACATGCACAACACACAATTACGAGCACAGTTAGGTAGACCAGCTATGAGTGGATCCTAGGGTCTTTGTTGGTCTGAAACATTATTATTATATATATATATATAACCTTACCTTACCTTACAACCTTACAAAGGTTCCACGTGATGATTTCTCATTTCGCGAAGGTCAAGCGTGTCGCCCCTCCTCTCGAGTTGGCCTGGTGAAGTAGTGAGTTGGATTCTTGCGCTCTCCACCTCACATAGCCAGGTACGCCCGGCTCATCGGGGATTGTTCTGAGCCAGGCGTCAAGTCTTCTTTTGAAGATTTCCACTGCAACTCCCTTCGTGTTTCTTAGGTCTTTGGGCAGCTGATTAAATAGTTTTGGTCCTCTCACTACAAAACTATTTTCTTTCAGGGTTAAGGATGTTCCCTGTCTCGCCTTCAATTTGGGAATACGACACAGTCTACCGTTTCTACCTTCCACCGTTGTTTGGGGAGTTATGGGATTCAGAGTAAGATTAGGGACTAGTTTCTCCATTATTTTCCAAGTGTAAATAATGGTGTATCTCTCTCTTCTCCTTTCCAGTGAATATAGGTTTAGTTCTCGTAACCTTTCCCAGTAATTTAGTTCTTTGCACCCATTGATCTTGGCTGTGAAACTTCTTTGAATCCCCTCCAGCTGTCTAATGTCTTCTTTTTTATATGGGGATGTTAGGACCGAGCAGTATTCCAGTTTGGGTATTATCAGGGTTTTCAGTAGGGGGATCATTACATTCCTATCCCTTCGTTTAAAAGTTCTCAATATCAGACCCGTTATTCTCTTTGCTCTGTTTACTGCTATCTTATTTTGTGTTTCAAATTTCGCATCATCTGTCATTACAACCCCTAAATCTTTTGCTCTGGAATTTCTCTGGACTTCCTGTCCATTTGGGGTATAATATTCCATGGACTTTAGGTCTTCTCTTTTTCCGTACCGTAATAGCTGAAATTTCTCGGTGTTAAACTTCATATTGTTGTCTTCCGTCCACTTGTAAATTTTGTTTATGTCGGTTTGTAGAGATCCTATGTCGTCTGGTTTTCGTATTTTTCTACTGATCTTTGTGTCATCTGCAAAGGATGTTACTGTGCTGTCTCTGGTAACGTCCTCATCTATGTCAGTTAGCATGATTATGAAGAGTAGTGGAGCTAATACCGTTCCTTGTGGTACTGAGCTGAGGACCTCTGATTCTGATGAAGATACTCCTTGTACTGTAACGACTTGCCTCCGCTCACTAAGGAAATTATATATCCATTTCCCTACTTTTCCTGTTATTCCCATATATTTCAGTTTATGTATTATGATTCCATGGTCACACTTGTCGAACGCTTTAGCAAAGTCTGTGTATAGTACATCATATATATATATATATATGGGATGAATTTCACAATTAAACACATGAAATGAATGAATGCTGCAAATCCACAAGGAAAAAGAAAAAACAAAAAACGATTCCAAGTCCTTTCGTGTATTCAGAGCTACACCTCGTCAGGGAATGAAGAGAGAAGGTAAGATGCTCATAAATATACCATGTTTAACCATATGTATAGATGTAATCATAGCATCAAGTGGGATAGTTCTAAAGCGCTTGTTGAAAGTAGAGAATAATAGAAAGAAATATTCTAGAATTAAAAATTAAAAAAATTTCAATAACAGCGCGGAAATGTATAAAATTGACAATATCTTGTTAAAATTCCTTTTGCCTCTCATTAACTCTTGTTAAGTATGTGCTAATTGTTTTGGTTTCCGCTACGTTGTATATATTTATGGGCATCTTGCCTTCTCTCTTCATTCCTTCACGAGGTGTAGCTCTGAATACACGAAAGGCCTTGGAATCGTTTTTCTTTTTCTTTGTGGGTTTGCAGCATATATATATATATATATATATATATATATATATATATATATATAGAGAGAGAGAGAGAGAGAGAGAGAGAGAGAGGGGGGGGGGGTTGACAAAAGTGAATAGACACCACAATGTTTGTTCTCAAGAGCAAATGGCAAAGCAATGGTATGGAATACCAAAACGTGTATCAGTTTTACATATTGCAAAGAGGAACACAACACGATTCTAAATATTTTGATTCAGTTAATTTTTTGTTGTTTATTGATATTTATTATAAAATAAAAATTGGGAAAACCAAAGGTATATATTTACGTCTGCTGTCAACCCTCTGTGTGTATATATATATATATATCTGCGCCTCGGTGGTGCAGTGGTTAGCATCGCTGACTACTAATCCATCGTCTCCGGATCGAGACCCAGTGACGGCAGGCGGCGCGCAGCAAACCCCATCTGTTCATCCTTCCACAAAATGAAAATTGGTTGGTAGATAAATTGGTACCCTTGGTAGCCCAGTGGTTAAGACGTTGGGCTGCTGATCAGGAGGTCGTGAGATCGAGTCCGGGCGAGGACTTTGTAATTTCTGACCGCCCCTGGTGGAGCGTGGTTCGGATTCCACGTTAAACTGTAGGTCTAAGGTGGTGTGACAAGCTTGACCTTTGTCAAAATGAACAATTTGGGCGGAAGCAAAACCAAGGTCAACTAAAGCTATTTATATATACTGTGTATATGTATATATATATATATATATATATATATATAGTGTCTCATAAGTCAGTAGTGTAGGATTAAATTTAGTGATTAAATAAAATTCTGCAGTGACTTATGGGACACGTTTGTATAGGGGTGGGGAGAGGAAATTTGTTCCTTTCACCCGGAAGGCCGTGGCAACTGCGCAGTTTCTTCCATTGATGATTTGGCCTTGCATTAATGAGCTCAAACAAGATAGCTTGAAAGGTCAGGCAGTGAAGTATGATTTCAGACAATATTTATTCTATTTGGAAGTTTCTTTTGAGAGACTTTTCATCTGGAAAGACACGTAAAAAATCTGAGTTGGAATCGTGTGCCAAAATTTATTTCTTTATAGTCGTGGCCAAAAGTTTTTAAATCACGCGTGAATTTCTGGAATAATTTTTTTTGCATTACAGTTTTGCATAAAGTACGTTTTAAAGTTGAAAATGACACTCGTTATGAAATGGACCTTGCCTCACGAATTGAAAAACGTGCTAAAATACATAAAAATACGAGAAAAAGTTTTTATCCTCACGAGTGCTAAAAAACAAGGGTCAAAGGCTAGAGGCTGACTCGTAAAAGATATAATTTAGACATTATTCTACATATTCTAGACGGTTTGTAGATAAAAATTAATAATGGAGTTGTTTAAACTCCTTCGCGTGTCAAAATTTATTAAGTGCTACTCACAGTGTACTTTATAATCAAATTAATATAAACAAGAATGCTTAAATGGTATCAGCTAGACTGGTTATTTACACTTACAGTTAACTATCAAATTATTAAGTTAAGCAATAAATCATGAAATTTATATCACCTAATGTACAGTAATAGAGGATATCTTCTAGATTTTATTTTGCAAAATCATCAACCAAAACAACCTTCAACCCCAACACCCTTGTCGGGTCCCTGTCCCTACCCTCTCGCTTGGAGACTGGTGGACTGAAGTAGTATAGCCGAAAAGGTTAGAGTGCAAGAATGTTGCAAGTGATTACGTAATGTTGCAAATGGGGGTGGGGGTGGGGGTGTTGCAAAGGGGGGTGGGGGTGTTGCAAAAAAAATTAAAAACCAAGAAAAAAAGAAAAAAAAAACCCAAAGGGCCCTTTGTTGCCAACCGGGGTTGCAAGGGGCATACAACTTGGAGGTGGAGTTCTCCCCCAAGCTATTCCCCCCAAAGGGCCAGAAAGGAGAGAAAAGAGGAGAGAAAGGAGGAGAGGTGTTCACCTGGCAGGAGCCAAGTGCATATTAAGACTTCAGCCGAGTAGGCGTTGTTTTATAGGCTCCTAATCAGCCAGTTGGCTTAGAAGGCGTAAATGGCTTGAGTTGCCAGATACCACTTTTTAGCGATACCGTTATATACACTATTATAGACTCCTAATCAGCCAGTTGGCTTAGAAGGCGTAAATGGCTTGAGTTGCCAGATACCACTTTTTAGCGATACCATTGTATACATTATTATATTTCTTAAAAGTTGGTTTAGAATACCGGTAGTAGTTTAGAAGGCGTAACATGATATAATTAAGTAAAACAACATTGCATCATTCTGTTTATTATAAATATATAGAAAATAAATATACATTTCAATAATAATTGAGGAATATGCATATAATCATAACAGTACAGGAAATATACACACAATTATGGAGATATATATATATAAAATAAATATACATTTCAAATAGAAATAAATATACATTTCAATAATAATAGAAATATGCATATAATCATAACAGTACAGGGGAAATATCACGCAAAATATATAAATACATTTCAATAATAATAGAAATATGTATATAATCATAACAGTACAGGAGAAATATCACGCAAAATATATAAATACATTTCAATAATAATAGAAATATGCATATAATCCTTCAATATAACAGTACAGGAGAAATATCACGCAAAATATATAAATACATTTCACTTTTTTTTCAAAATACTAAACTCGGTCTTAATCGAGTTTACAATTACATCATTATTGCTCTGCATTACGCAGTATATGCGGCTTAATAATATTTCACCGCTTAAAGTATAGGGAAACCTGTATTCGATATGAAGGGCTTTCATATCGTTCAGTACTATTTTTTTTCCCACTTTACAACCGGTTGGTAAGTCATCTTTAAATACGTCTAGAATACAATCAAAAGCACGCACAAAGAGTTCATCGTTAGCTACATTATTAAACACAAGTTTATAAACACGCTTTTCCAATCAAGGGTTTATTTCTACCGACTCGAGCTTTTCAATCGTGAACTCACTCAACATAGCGGCAATTGAAATAATCTTCTAAATCGTTACGACAACTGCGCGTTATATAAATAAATAGTTCTTCAGGGTGAACGGTGTAGGTGAGCCCAGCCTTGTACCGATCAATTGCTTTGTACCAAAGTTCATGGTATTTCAAAGAGTCTAAACTTTTTAAATAAACGTCCAGCACTAGACCATTCTCACCAGCCCTACACTCGGTAAACCCATCGAGCAGAGCGGTGTATGCGTATTCAAGTACTGTATCAAAATAAAGCATGTCCGTAACACGCGCGTCTAATATAGGTTTCAGCTTGCGGAATCCGACGATTTCAAACATTCTGTCGAGGATGAAACGGTTTCGCGTAGGAACAAGAGCGTTATTATCAGAAGCATTCTTCCACATCAGCCGTATATCAATGCACGGCCGATCGTTATTTATACACAACGTACATACAACGGCGTATGAGGGTGCGTCACTAATCTGCTCTCTTCATGTACCTACGTTAGCAGGTATTTTATAACGATCTTCACTCCACTTCTCAACTATCACGAAGATTCTATTCATCTCCTCGACACTTAAATAAACCCGTTTGTTTGTTTGTCTACATTCCGTTTCCAGTACATAGCTAATGGTACCGGAATTACGCCTGAACACGCGCAACGATTTCGTCACGGACACATCGTACGAGGCGTTGAGAATGCTGCTCAAAGGAAGTTCATCGTATTCGAGGAGCGCACGTCCACTCGGTTCAAGCTCTGAGATAACTATGAGCCGTGTGAGGCACGCAGGTAGGCAGGAACGGTTCGACGGGCGGCTGACTCGATGATACGTGAATGGGCTTGTTCGTATGATCCGCGAGTCGTACCGAATTGTTGTACATATTTGTTTTTCCGGTACAAGAATTAATTTCATCACTACCAGCCTACGCACCAGACATTTTACCTCAGGATAAGAACTAGGAACATTTTATGTTTTACTAAACATCTTCACACTCCGGCGCACTATTTGAGAGGAACATATGCTCATATTTTTCCTTTCTGCCATCAAACGATACTCGTCTCTAAAGTCTGTTAAAAACTCACGCAGGGCACTAGCCACAACCTCACTACGAACCTCATCATGATATACGTTAATATAGTGATAAAAATACTTAAGATTGTCCATGATCACGAGATTCACATTTTCAGTCGTAGGGTATGAGTAATCGACATGGTGTAGCATGACGTAATACCGCTTGTCACACCACCCATCCGCAAGACTCATTATCCATACCTGCTGCTTCTCTTCTGCACGCGTTGTTTCTTTTGCTTCACGGTGTATGTGAGACTTTATAAAGTTTAGCTCTGCAGTATACTTCAGCACATCGTCTGTGCAACGAAAGCCTTCAACGGTCTCACCAGAACATCCGTAGAGTATTTGTACATCTTGGAACTTCGCACAATCCAATGTGGTTTTAAAAGAGGTATAGGAGGGAGGAATAGGAAGTTTTTCGGTATCCACCACATCCTGACACTTTGCTGAATACCATTTCATAAACGTTGTGCAAGCACTATTAAAGGTAGCCATTTGAATACACGTCTGATCTGAATACACGTCTGATCTCTCGGGCTTACTGCAGTCGACTGACCACGCAGGGACTCCCAGATAGTAGCATGACTCACGGTCTTACAGTGGGCGGAGCTTAGAACTTTCACCTGCGCACACACACACACACAAAGGAGAAAGTGAAACGCTAATTGAAACATGATTTATTTAATAAACGAGATATTCAAGTTATATATTTACAAATACGATTTAATAAATGAGATATTCAAGTTATATATAATTTACAAATACGTGTAATAAATCAATAGATACTTTACAAATACGATTTAATAAATGAGATATTCAAGTTATTATATATATTTACAAATACGTGTAATAAATCATTAGATACGATTATATACAAGACAAATACGTGTGAGTTAACAATAGAAGCATCATACGTTATGGTATCCAAAGGGTACGGTATCATAGGTACCAGGTAACTGGTAACGTTTCCTATAGGTGTTACGGCACACCTTCGTACCCCTAAGTTCCTTCACGCCCCCCAGCTTCTGCGCCCGAAAATTGTGGGTGCCTACAATTAGTTGGGGAGGTTGTTCGCCCTCATCATCGTCCAAACATGCTAGATCCTTCAACGATTCAAAGTTAACAACCCGCCGATTCGCCTGGTTGAGCGTAATACCCTTTGCCTTCACGATATATTTCATTTCCTCCCCCACCCTGACCCGTACCCCATAAGTCTTAGGTCCTGTTGAGACAAAAGAGTCGGCGTATGCGTTGTCCCCATACTCATCCTTGATCTCATCAGTGAGCTCGCCGAGGAACTCCCCAATAGCGGGCATGTATTCACCCTCCCTCTCTGTGAATATCACGCTATCTGTATCAGCATACAATACTCTCCGCCCAAGAGAATGCAATAGACCCCAAAGTTTTATACGGGCGTAGGCTGTTGTGAAGCTGGCCACAGGTATGTTTGTAACCCTTGAGGTATCTGTGGCAAATTCAGTGTTGTTGTACTTTATTATGTAAGTATTACCTACATTCACGATCTCCACGACCTCTTTATCGGGAGCATTGGCATAATCCCAGACATCGCTATAACTTTGTGCCAAATGAATGCTCCCTCTGCCGGTATTCTGCGCAAATTTTCCCCATAGACTGTTTAGACACAACTTTGCACTAAAGTGCTTGCCAGGATTCTTTACAATTTGGACACGATCAAGTTGTATACCTTCGCGGTCGCGGTAACGTTGAATATAGGCAGACTTTTCATCTTCGGTATCAACTCCTCGCGGATACCCTGATGCCTCAACCTTATCCTTCAAAAAGGTGTTTATATATGGTGTGAAAAGGTTGGGTAGCTTCTGAAACCTCCACACCTCATGTATCTTCAGTATTCTATAACCATGGCGTACGGCTAGGGCCAGCTCAGGACTTGTATATACGCCTCTGATCTTACGCTGGTGGGGTATATGGTTACAATCGCCGTTATCCTCTTCCGCGCACTTCACGCACAGGGGAAACATGAGCTTGTCGTCGATAACGACAGGTAAGATCGGCATCCATAAATTGCGTGGGGGAGTACGTCTACGAAAGAGAAGCCCAAAGTAACGATCATTCAAATTTTTTGAAAATTCATTGATGGAGGGTAGGCTAGGTCCCACCAGTTTCTCAGGAGCGCCCACGGGGTACGGATTGCTCTTCATCACGTATGGGTATAAAGAACAGAAATCGTAGTAATGGAGCTTCAGCCCTCCGTAGGTGGAAAGTATAGTCTGAAAGGATTTGTACGTCCTCCAAACAAGCTATCACCACATTTGAGAGGATCCAGCACCATTGAACGCTTGATCGTGTTTATTTCCTCACGGTACACCTCGTCTGTCTCCATCCGTGCATCATATTCATGCTCCCACAAGACTTTGTGAGTGAACTGTGATCCTATAAGTTGATCGCGGGTGCGGGTCGATGCAAGACAGTCGGCAGGAGACCTACCGTGGATATCTCCAGCGATTCCGCACTCAGGACGGGGGCATCCATGCCACCAGCAACCGTTAAAGGAGTACACAGTCTTCACACCAGTGACACGGTTTTCACTTAACCCATCAACCCAAAAAACACGTCCATTAATCTTAATGGGTACTTCACCCGTGTTGCGGGCGTGCTTTATGTATACACCTGTTTGTTGCTGTAGGTGTATGAGTCAGTAAATAGCCTTGTGTCCGTAACTGCGGGGGTTGTTTCGGTGAATAATGGCTAAGGTGTCTTTAGGCATGAAGTTATTCTTGAACACCGTAAAACATAATGATGCGATGGTGGTTGCGACTTGCAGTGGATCGCATTTGAAACGGGCTATGTACATCCTTCTAAAGGCCTGGAAACATACTCTAAGCACGCGCACATCGTTCACGCAATAACGCTCACATTCATCAGCTATATTATAAGGGTTACTTTCATTAAAACTGTTGTAGTATCGATCAAAGTCTTCACGTTCATCCATACAGTCAAAATAATGTTTGGGCGTGGTGGCCTACGTAGTTTAAAGTCTCGCTGGTGAGGAAAGTGTAAGGGAAGTATCCTTTGGAAACTTCAGCTGCTACTCCCATCACCTTGGGTAGCTTTGCTAATTTACAAGGTGTGAATAATAAAGTGTCTTTAAATTGTACATTGCCACTTATTTGCATCTGTATTAATTTGTTGCCTCTTTTCAATGGATCACCTGTAAATATCTCAGAGGATTCGTGTTCAAGCAACTCCTTATAAAGGAACTGCGTATCAAACTTTGCCCCGTTATGGGCGAGAATATACACAGTCATTTTTTTGAACT
This sequence comes from Bathynomus jamesi, assembly GCA_023014485.1. Classification (NCBI taxonomy): domain Eukaryota; kingdom Metazoa; phylum Arthropoda; class Malacostraca; order Isopoda; family Cirolanidae; genus Bathynomus; species Bathynomus jamesi. The sequence continues at coordinate 81,842 of JAJOZX010004238.1, forward strand.
TGTCGGCTAACTTGACAATATAGGACACAAATAGTTTCACAGGACTATCGCGGACATTCGTTTTAAAAACGTTTGTCCGTTTACCGCATTTGGGGCACTCGTCACATTCGATACCCATACACTCATCACAGAGGTCTGGCTCACAAGTAAATGTGGAATTACCTCTTTGGTTTCAGCGTTCGTATATGTTTCTATATCGTAGTACACAGTTATACAAGGCTATTTTTAGGCTTAGCATCTTTCATATAACATACATGCTTTACTCCATCCGCCTTATATTCCTCCTGGCATGTAGGACAGTGAATTACGTCACACTTGTGCTTAAATTTTCCCCAATTATCCATTGTGTGAAACATACCACATTCACAGATTCTCATTTTCCTGCACGTGCCAATTGATTTATGGAAATCAAAACAGCTATTATTGAAAAATGTGCGTCTACACACATCACAGTCTCTCTTCTCAGCGTCAACTACACGGCTTTCACATTTGGTGCTTTTACATTGCTCACATACCATGTGACATTCTTTACAATGTCGCACAATATCATCCGCAAACTCGAGGCACCCCTTACACAAATCATGATGTCTCCCATATTTTCGACTTTTGTCATAACTCGCGTAAAGCCACCTTATATTACGGATGGGAGATACGTTGTCCCTGACAATCCTAAATAAGTAGGGGTCTTGTACGATCTCTCACACAGCTTTTAAAAACATACACAGTCCTACGACGATCATCCAGCCCAAATACAACTATACGAACATTCATTTCCTGTTCTACCCTTCTCAACTCTTCAGGACCCATATTACAGTCAAATTCAAGTTCACAGTCTACAGCTAGTTTACGGGCACGCGCCACGACCGTAGGCAACCAAATTTTTGTGGCCTGTGTATTTTGTACAGTAAACATACGTGCTAAGAGTACTGCTATAAAGCCTGCAACCACGATCGACGTTTATATGCTTTCGGTAAATAATCGGAGAATTGAAGTTAAGAGTATACGGTATGGCACTATGACCCGCAACACGGAATACACGATCAATATTTACCGTGAAGTTGTCCATATAAAGGCTATACTACTTTGGGCGGCTTGCATTATACGTCCTAATATATATTCCACATCTTCAGCCGCCAAACGTCTAAATGGCACTATCACCCAATAATCGTCTACATCACCGTCATCTGACCCGAATCCAAGGACAGACACGTCCTGACTTCACGCTCGTCGCGATTCTGAAGAGCAAACTCTATAATACGCTGTACAACCCGGCGTAGCCCGCGCTCAATTCCATTGCTATACATGGCTCTAGGGTCGACCCTGACTCTATACCGATTTCTAGTCAAGGCTGGGGTGGGGGGTGCGGATCGCACCAATTCGTTATCGTTATATCATCCTCAGCAGAACGGGGGGCAACTGTGACGGATGAATTAGTGGATATATTAGCGGAAGGTGCTGCTGGGGGGCATGTTGCGCAGGAGGTTGAGGGTTGGGGATCTATTATTGTAGATTTAACAGAACGGGGGGCGGCGGATGAATAAGGGAATATATTAGCGGGAGGTGCTGCTGGGGGTCTTGTTGCGTAAGAGGTTGAGGGTTGGGGACCTATTACTGGTGCAACAGGCGCGTATTTCGGGCGCTTTATACCTGACGTGGGGTTCTCATACCTCCGCTTTGGACGTGCTACCGGTATCGCTGGTGAGGGTTCGTTGGCAGGGGAGGAGATCACAACTACACTGTCGTCGAGGTCATCCGTAATGTCAATGATGGGGTGCTCTACCTCATCGTCATTCACGGTTCTGTGGGAGAAGAAACAAAATATAAGGAACAGCACTCAAATTTGTAATATTTTGTAAATGACCCACTTAGGAGTGTGACGTGTTAGAAATGGACTCTGTAGAAAAATTCAGATTCACGAGCCCATCCACATGTATTATATCTGGACCTACAGGATGTGTGTAAAACTGTGTTATGTTTAAAATCATTAAAGAAAAGGGAGAGATGTTCTCGAAATTTGTGCATAAAGTTATATGGGCTATTCGACGTATCAATCAGTGTTCAACGAGTACCAAGATGATATTTTGTTCCACAAAGGCGTATATGACGTTAATTCGTTAAAGGGAAATGAACATACAATCATTGTAATTGACGATCTCATGTTGGAGATGGATAAAACGTTTGCCGAGACATTTACAGTATTCTCCCACCATCTTAACATAAGCGTGTTTTTCATCAATCAGAATCTATTTTTCAAAAATAGATACATGCGCGATGTGTCGTTAAATACGCAATATCTAGTCTTATTCGCGCAACGTAGAGATGTATCACAAATTGGGGTATTAGCCAATCAAATCTTCCCGAATCAGCGTAAGGAGTTTTTTGGAAGTTTTAAAGAAGCTACAAGCACGCGTTACGGATATTTGCTTTGCGACCTTCATCCGCGAAACACGTTTAGAGTGCTTCGTTAAGACAGATTTCACAGATGCATTTTAAAAAGTCGGCGTCGATATTTTTAATAAACATCTGCTGCAATGCCCGGGGCAGTCGATGATAGATTTTTATTTATTCACGGTATTTCTTTAGTCTCTTTGTCATTCTGGAATATACACCGTTTCAGGCTCGTTTGGAAATATATTCGTTCGCAGAATAAATTGCAATGTATCAATGAAAACCCCTCAGAAGGCTCGCCTACGCCGCTACAAGAACATAATATGTGCACTCGCTCGTAAAAGTCAAACTGTAGCGAAGAAAAAACGAATTATTGTGCAAACAGGAGGGTCATTTCTCCCCATCTTATTTTCAGTTTTGGGTCCTTTACTGACTAGATTAATATAATGAAGAAAGTGGTAGTGATTCCCCACGAGGTGTACGTTTCACTGCAAAGGAATCCAGACACGTATCTAGATCCCCGTAAAAGCAGACAAAAGAATGGAAAGCGAATTGCTAGCCCTATTAAACAGTGAAAAAACACCTGATGAGAAAAGAATCTTATACCAAGAAGCTCTGCAGAAATTTCTTCACGAGTACGAAAATTATAAGAGCCCTACATAGATTCCTGTGGTTATTAGGCACAGCACGGGGGACGATGGACATGGCGACATAGGATCTGAGCCCGACGATACAGCTGACCAACCAAAAAGATTAGCCACACAACATATCGAACATGTATTAAAAAATACCCTCCCACATACATTGAGGAGTAAAGGCTTAAGTCTTTATAATCTATTGAATGAGGATCCCGCCATACAATGGACCGATACAGGGAGATCATTGTGGAAGGATCAAGGTACAGGGATCGAATATCGTAGACATTGTCCATGATCTGGTGAGAAAGTGGGATAGGCCATCACCATCAGGATGGAAGCATATTAAAGCAAGACTACAACAAATAAATGTCCCTAAAACGTTGATAGGAAATCTGAACAGGTTAAAAGACTTGGAACATGCAACGCCTGTGACACAATTGAAGGCGCCGTCACCCCCGGCGGTAACACCTTTGAAGAGGAGCAAGAAGAGGTTAAACCAACCCTACCCACGTGCATCTAAAATACGCAAATGGCTAACGTATTAACTAAACGCTATTATGACATTTCTACCCCATCCTCTTACGGCGGCGTAGATATACTGTACAGAAGTGTTTACGGAGTAGGAAAAAAGATGTTGAAAGATTTTTGAGGGAGCAGGACGCTTATACGCTTCATAAGCCTGTGAGAAAAAGGTTTAAAACAGCCAAGACAACGGCTTCCTCGATTGATTCTATTTGGCAAGCAGATTTAACAGACATGCAAAGATATTCTGTGTATAACGATGGTTACCGCTACATTCTATTCATAATAGACGTATTCTCTAGATATCTGTGGCTAGTTCCTCTGAAAAATAAATCACCTGAAACAGTTGCTAAAGCCACCAAAACGCTAATGTTAAAAGAAAACAGGGTTCCTGGCTATTTTTGTACGGATATGGGGAAGGAATTTATAGGCCGTGCTTTCAGAACATGTTGACAGAGTTTAATATCAGCTATTACACAACCAATTCTATACATAAGGCTTCTTTAGCTGAAAGAGTTCAGCGCACCATAAAGGAACGCATGCACCGTTATTTTACACATAAAAACACATACAGATTTCTAGACATTCTGGAATCATTGGCGTCATCCTACAACCGCTCACACCATCGCACGATTGGGACAACACCTAACGAAGTTTTAGAAAGAGGTACGCTCCCGAGGAGAGATGGATCACCACCACCACCACACTCTGCGCGCTTCAAAATCAATGATTATGTAAGGCTGTCGCGTTCGGGGAACAAATTCGCAAAGGGTTTTGAGCAAGGATGGACACGCGAGATTTTTAAAGTTAGGGCTATGAGACCTAAAGGTGAGATAATGATGTATTACATTGAAGATTTGAATGGGGAAGAAATCTCAGGAGGCTTTTACCGCGAGGAATTGCAGAAAGTTGCGTTTAATTTAGGAAAAAATGTGTTTAAAATTGAGAAAATTTTAGGAAGCAAAGGTTCAGGAAGAGAAAAATGTACCTGGTGAAATGGCTAGGGTACCCAGAAAGCTTCAACACCTATATAAAAGCTGATGCAATAATGAAGCTTAAATAGTATGCAACATGGCTCCTAACCATTTCTACGTCACACTCCCGTCCTCCTCGTCCCTGTCTGTACACCCTAACAACACTAGCCAACTTTGTAACAGAACTCCACAAGCACATTGAATTGGGTCGTGATTCGTATGAGGTGGGGATATGCGAAATTCAGCTGGACACCATCTTTTTAAATATTGAACATAAAGAAACCGTTTTTACGATTCTTAGAGACATTGACGAGTGTGAAAAAGCTGGGGTAGCTATGGATGAAACTATGCGTATCGCTCGGACTAAGATTGCACGGTATTACAGTACAGAAGTAAGACTAGGACCGGGTCAATATGGTTCGGCCGAGGATGTTGTGAGAGGCTTAAACGTAAGTTTAAGAAACTCAAACCTTACGAATGATTTAGTATACGAAATCGTAAACAACCCTGCACATACACTAATCCTAAAATCAAAGACTAACAGACGTATTAAAGACCATAGAAAGTTCCAAATTCTAGCCAATGGCCGATATAGCGCAGCCTTCCAAAGAGACACATTTCACGAGACACAGCATGACTTGTCCAGATTAATGTATCAATTGAAGATGGAGAAATTGGCTGAAAGGTCCCCAGACATGTGCTATATTTACAGTAATATAGTGGAGCACCAGTTTGTTGGGGATACCCAGGCACGCCTGCTGCGCATTGCTCACATCCCCAACCATAGAGGAAGGAGTTTGAGTATTACATATGACAGACCCCATTATGTGAATGTCGCAACTAATTTAATAACCAATATCTCAATATATATAAGAACGATTGAGGGTGAAAACTTCCCATTCGGTAACGGGAGCTTAACAGTGAAGCTACACTTTCGACGCACTGAGTTATAATGGATAGAAAGCCTTTCACCGTCTATCGAGGGGTGCGATACCAGCGCGGTAGTGGACTTGGGTCCATTTTTTCATCCATACTACGTACGGCTGTTCCTTTGCTGAAGAGGGGTGCCAGATACCTTGGAAGGAAAGCGCTACAATCAGGTATTAACACTGCAGAAGACATATTGGCCGGGGCTAAACCTAAAGAGGCTCTAAAAAAACATTTAAAGCGTACACGGGACGAAATCATCAAAGATGCAAAGAGAAAAATGCGTGGTGGCGGAAGAAGAAGCGGGCTGCCCGGAAGAAGAAGGGGTCACGTGGTATTAAACGTAAAAGGCTATCAAAAAAGAAGTGCTGTAAGCGAATGAAACCTATGGTTGACCACTTTTTTGACTGATATAAGCTAAGGACATTGATCTCATGAATCATAGTTTGTTTACCACTTGTCGAGAGAGGAGTCACTATTTCGCCATGGCACGCTTCATCCACCCATGTAGTTCACAATGCTGTAAATCGGAGCTGTCCCTTTTTGAGCTACCTCCAACCCAAGTTTCTATTGAGCACAGTGACTTTATTACAATTAACCCTTTAAACACAATTAGTTCCCCGAGTGCACCTATAGAATTCGTGATACCCAGCTCAGGTCCTTACTTTTTTGATCCAAGCTGTGTGCACATGTACGCTAAGCTACGTATAGCCCATTCTGATGGAACGGTCTGCGATGACAAATATGCTGTATACCCTGAAACAAACTTTCTGCACTCCATATTCAACCAGTGTGACGTATATTTAAATCAGACCAACATATCGGCAGGCACGGGGTACTATCATCTACGAGCCTATCTGGAAAATGTCCTCAACTTTTCCAAAGAAGCGAAGGCTACCTTTTAAGTGCCGAGGGATATTATCAAACTAAAGATGAAAATAGTATAAAGGACAAATTTAAAAATTCTAAAAAGAAAATATACGAGTGTTTGGACGGTTGCACACAGATTTCACTTTCCAGGAGAAGTTGCTTGTGAACGGGGTGGATATGAAAATAAAGCTCACCCGCACGAGTCCTGAGATCTGCTTAAATCTGGATGCTGATCAAGAGAGGGTGCAAAGCCCGTTGTGGTTCACATTATGGACACATACCTCCGCGTACGGCGAGTGAAATTAAGTTCACCAAAACAACTAGAAATTGAGAAAAATTTACTAAACGCTACAGTGAAATATCCTATTAACAGAGTGCAAATCAAACTATATACGGTTCCTGCAGGGTTGGCATCGAAGCAGATAGAAAACATTGCCCTGGGAAATCTTCCTAAAAGGATATTAATCGGCATGCAGGACCACTTCGGTGAATGGAAAATATAAAAAAGTGCCTTTAAATTCGAGAATTTCGGACTTAAAAATATAACTCTATACGTTAATGGCACTGCTTTGGGTGGAACAATGGGTACGGACTATTCATCAGACGCTGTGTTACCTCTTTGTGCCAGAGCCTATAGTAATCTGACCCATATTGCAGGTGATTGTGATGAGCTTGGTAATGGGGTAACGCAGGAAGAATTCATTGATCAATTTAACCTTTATCCGTTTGACATTACACCTGACTTATCTGCTAGCGTAAATACCCATTTAACCCCACAGCAGAGCGGAAACATCTCAGTGCGGCTGGAATTCGCCAAGCCTATAGACGCTCCTATTAGTGTACTAGTATATCTCGAATCGCAAGCCCTAATAGAAGTAGATAGATTTAGGAGCGTTATCACTGACTTTTAAAATGGATGCTAATACACTTCAGAAAGTAATGGAGCGAGTCACACGTTCCAAATTTATCGGCGTGTTTGCGAAGAATGAAACATTGAGTTTGCCAAGTACGCGAGAATGCGGTAGTCTTATTGTGAACACAGATGTCATCGGTAATGAAGGGATTCACTGGATCGCTGTCTATTTTAAAAATAGACAGCGCCTGTACTATTTTGATTCACTCGGTACTCAACCCTGGAGTGACCCTATTATTGTAAAATTTCTCGCTCAGTTACATATTCCCGAAGTTGTATGGAACCCATTTCGCATACAAGGATATTTTACTAATGTTTGCGGAATGTACTGCGTCTCATTTCTCATGCATATGTCATGTGATAAAGAATTTATAAATTTTTTAAATTTATTTGACCCGTGTCACACTCGCCGAAACGATGAAATGGTATGCAGACAGATAAAAATCCGTTTTCCAATTGTACGTACTCGTTGTATATTATAATGTTTTTGTTCGTATATTTGTAACGGTATATTCTGTAGTTGTTTATTGTACTGATTTCTTTCATTTAATAAATTTATGAAAATATATTGTGTCTTCTTATCCCAAAAAGATCGAAAAACACTTACATTATTTCGGTGTGACATTGTTGACTGATCAGTATATCCTCCGTATTCCGAGATTCTTCAAAAGATTGTATAACACGTGTCAAATCCTCATCGGACCTTAAAGGATAATGTTCATTCTTTTAAAACATATACAGAGTATACAGACAGATCCCCATTATGTGAAGATATCTTTGGTTCGAGGAATAACATTGATTGCCATAAAAAATTTCGATTTTAGCATAATGGGGATAAGAAAAAACCAATAACATTGATTGACATAAAAAATTTTGGCGAGTATCTATTTGACGAGATACTACAACTCTCCATATATATAAAAATCGAATTATAGACACTTACATTTCTATGGTAGTCCCTTGCGTCGGGTTGTAAGGAGCGTCACTGCAAATATCTTCAACGGTTTGCGTTGGAAATAATTCGCCACGGTCAATCGCGTTAAAAAGACTAATTGCGGTTAATGCTGCAGTGTCACTTTCTTCATACAATTCCGGGGAGACGTACAGGTCCATGGTGGAGGATGTGTGACATTGCTGACTGTTCAGTATATCCTCCGTATTCCGAGATTCTTCAAAAGATTGTATAACACGTGTCAAATCCTCATCGGACCTTAAAGGAATAATGTTCATTCTTTTAAAACATATACAGAGTATACAGACAGATCCCCATTATGTGAAGATATCTTTGGTTCGAGGAATAACATTGATTGCCATAAAAAAATTTCGATTTTAGCATAATGGGGATAACTAAAACCAAATAACATTGATTGACATAAAAAATTTTGGCGAGTATCTATTTGACGAGATACTACAACCCATCCATATATATATAATCGAATTATAGACACTTACATTTCTATGGTAGTCCCTTGCGTCGGATTGTAAGGAGCGTCACTGCAAATATCTTCTACGGTTTGCGTTGGGAATAATTCATCACGGTCAATCGCGTTAAAAAGACTAATTGTCGTTAATGCTGCAGCGTCACTTTCTTCATACAAGTCTGGGGAGACGTACAGGTCCATGGTGGAGGGAATGATTATTCACTGACGCGAAAATAGCTACTGTTACTCCCAACTGAAAAATATCCCCTTTTATATGCACAATCGCCAAGCTCCGCCCAAAAGACCAGATGTTCGTAGTGATTGGCTGCCGATGTAGCTGGGTGGAGCTATGACGTGTACCAATCCGCTATAACGGGACCGGACGAGTAACATATATAAAAATCGTGTTTCTTGTGAATAAATTATAGACACTTACATTTCTATGGTAGTCCCTTATATATATTTTATTTTTACTTACAAGTTATAGTATTGTTTTCACAAATTCTTGTTAACATAATTTCAATTGTTAACTTATTTTATAATAAAGAAATTATATCCTAATTATATTTTTAAAAGAGCATTCGGTTTCCACATTAAACTGTGGGTCTAAGGTGGCGTGAAAACTTTATCCGTTGTCACTCTTCGAGCTAGTTGTTATTATTACTAAAGAGAAAATCATGCATGCTTTTCGGTCATACTACTGACTCGTTTCAAATGATGCATTAACATGCTTTTCGGTCATACTACTGACTCGTCAAATGATGCATTAACATGCTTTTCGGTCATACTACTGACTCGGGTCAAATGATGCATTAACATGCTTTTCGGTCATACTACTGACTCGGGTCAAATGATGCATTAACATGCTTTTCGGTCCTACTACTGCCTCGGGTCAAATGAACCTGTTATTTTAAATCCGTTTCAATAATCCTGTTATGTTGAAATGTGGAAGAGTAAGCAGCGACTCCCTGACGAGATGTATTTCGATCCACAGAACAACTGTTCACATTATAGGACTTTTGATACTGATTCCGGTTTCAGAATTTTTCTAGCACCCATAGTTTTCGAGAAATAATAATATTTCCATTTACTCAGAGTTTCCCGCATCATTAGTCACTAATGTAATCGAGAGGATAAAAAAATATATCCTAATTATATTTTTAAAAGAGCATTCGGTTTCAACGTTAAACTGTGGGTCTAAGTTACGCGTAAATATAAAATATTTTCATTGTAGAAATAATAATAATAATAATAATGATAATAAGAATTGATGTGAAAGGTGATTGATTTAAGCAGTTAAGATGTAGTTATAAGAATATGACACCATACAAATTACGCGTAAATATAAAATATTTTCATTGTAGAAATAATAATAATATAAGAATTGATGTGAAAGGTGGTTTTTGTTCAAGTAGACGAAGAAAGGTTGACTCTCGCCCAGAAAATGGTCTCTAGGGGGACGATTCGAAATGACCTAGTTTCTGCCTTTCCTCGTGTGTGTGTGTGTGTGTGTGTGTGTGTGTGCACGAGTGGTTTATTCGTTTATTATATATATATATATATATATATATATATATATATATATATATACGGGTTTGGAGAATGACAAGCGTGTGTTTCATAAATTTCTTTTCATTTGGAGAGAAGGGAGACTTATCAGGGATTGGGGGGAAGGTCTCTCAACCAGCAGGTGTTCTTCGAAACCGACCCCGTTATAGCGGATTGTGTTTTGGCTAATTTCAATTGATTAATTTCTTTAAATTTCGTTTTTTTTCAATTTTCTTCGCAGGGGAATGAGGCTCTGTGTGTTTCATAAATTTTCATTTCGTTTGGAGTGAAGGGAGACTTATCAGGGATTGGGGGGAAGGTCTCTCAACCATCAGGTGTTCTTCGAAACCGACCCCGTTATAGCGGATTGTGTTTTGGCTAATTTCAACTTTTAAATGAATTGTTTCGTAAATTTTCATTTCGTTTCGTGACTTAAATTTTTATTATAAAAATTAAGTGTGTAAAAATTATTTATTTAATAAACAGAATTTAATTGGTTTCATCTACCGTCATATATTGTGGTACACTATTTAAATGTGACGATTCGAGTTGACACAGAGTCTCCTTTTCCTCGTGTGTGTGTGTGTGTGTGTGTGTGCACGAGTTGTTTATTCGTTTATTATATATATTATATAATATATATATATATATATATATACACATCAAGAGCGGTCTGGAAGGAAGATCTCTCATGTCGTCCGACCCGTTATAGCGGATTGTGTTTGGCTAATTTCAACTTTTAAATGAATTTTTTCGTAAATTTCATTTCGTGTGTGTGTGTGTGCACGAGTTGTTTATTGTTTATTATATATATATATATATATATATATATATATATATACATCAAGAGCGGTCTGGAAGGAAGATCTCTCATGTCGTCCGACCCCGTTATAGCGGATTGTGTTTTGGCTAATTTCAACTTTTAAATGAATTGTTTCGTAAATTTTCATTTCGTTTCGTGACTTAAATATTTATAATAAAAATTAAGTGTGTAAAAATTATTTATTTAAAAACAGAATTTAATTGGATTCATCTACCGTCATATATTGTGGTACACTATTTAAATGGATGATTAATATATGGTTTTTGCTATCTGGAACACATGGCGCTATCTGGCAACTGAATACATGGCGCTATCTGGCAACTCAGCCAGAATAGAGGTTTATAAAAGACCGAGAGACGACTGACGGAGTCATTCAAGCTCGGCTCCCAGCCGAGCAAGGACCTCTGTCCTTCTCTTTCTGGCCCTTTGGGAAAACCCCTTAGAGGCCTCTTAGGTTAGGTAAACGAAAATAACTTGGGGGAGAACTCCGCCTCCAAGTTGCATGCCTTGCAATCAAAGGCAACTACTCTCTCTCTCTCTCTCTCTCTCTCCTTCAGGTGTACCCCTCCCCCTTGGCTCAGCCAACTGGCTGATTAGGAGCCTATAAAACAACGCCTACTCGGCTGAAGTCTTAATATGCACTTGGCTCCTGCCAGGTGAACACCTCTCCTCCTTTCTCTCCTCTTTTCTCTCCTTTCTGGCCCTTTGGGGGGAATAGCTTGGGGGAGAACTCCACCTCCAAGTTGCATGCCCCTTGCAACCCCGGTTGGCAACAAAGGGCCCTTTGTTTTTTTTTCCTTTTTTTTGTCTTTTTTTTATTTATTTTTTTTTGCAACACCCCCACCCCTCTTTGCAACAACCCCCACCCCCTTTGCAACATTACGTAATCACTTGCAACATTCCTGCACTCTAACCTTTTCGGCTATACTACTGACTGACACCGTCACCAGCCCATCACAAGCTCCGATGGTCCTGCGCTCATTTGTTTTTTGTTTACTGTGACGTCAGACGTTACTCACAGAGTTTTCAATTTTTTTATGTCATAATTCATTGTCATTATTTTATTCAAATTATTTTAAAAAGTTTTTAAACTGTAAGCAGTTCATTATATTGGTAATCCACAAAATATTAGGTGCCATGTTTTTAAGAAACTATCATTTGGAAGGCCTTGAAGGCCCCCCTGGTGAGCTGGGGGGGGGCGACCCCCCCCCCCCCAAATGACGCCTCTGGTCTTACAGCTTTACGTGAGATTTGCACCATGGGTCGCTACATAATGTGGATGCAAAGGACCATCCAATTATTCTCCAGGCCCAGTGTCGTTTAACTTCGTTGATCTACGGGAAGCGTTGTTATGACACTGGTCAAGAGGAAATCTCGCCTTTGAATAATGATATAAAGTATAAAGCGTTTAATTTTTTATAATATTTGTTATTAGAATTTTACAATTATTTTCTTTTTTGTTTGACGTCGGTAATCTTTTTTGGGGTGGAACGGGGAGAAACAAATTTGAATTTTGAGGGTACAGATGCCCTCCCAGGCAGGGCCGGATCAAAGGTGTGGAGGGCTCAGTGCGAACTTTTTGTGGGTGCCCTCCGGTCTCCGGCCCCCTCGACATGATCATATCTTCTGTAGCTCTCACACTAACGAACCACAAAATGTTTATGTGCTGCACAAAATGTTACTTCTCTCTTAAATACATATACTTACAACTTCCAGTCAGTGTTACAACGCATCATAGGTTAATATGTACAGTACTTGTAAGTTATAACAGACTGACAAGCGAGGATACTAGCGATAAATGAGCACTTCAGTAAGGATAGAGGCAGAGCTTATAAGTAAAAAAATTTGAAATGAAATGATAAGCATAATTATGATCAGTATGTGATAATATATACATACATTTGCCAAGCAGTGCTCCTGAAGAAATATCAATGCTATGTACTATTCATGTACGATACAAATCTCTCAAATGCGGATAAATTGCCTGTGCAGTTTTGCGGATGCATAATCAGATAGGATTTCCTCTAGGCTGACTGCAAGGAGAACATCTACAGTATTTCCATACTAAGCATAGTTAAATTAACGAGCCTTTGTTGAGTCTGGTTGATCGGTCATCCTTAACCAACTTGAGCTTGGAGAAGATCCTTTCGCTACTACAGTTTGTAACTATCAGTGACAAGTAAATTCTGAGCATTACTCCTACGTTTGGGAATGCGTCCCTCAGGTTCTTCCGGATCATAATTTTGTACAGATCACTGCTTCGATGACATTAAAATAACTAGATGTACAGGTGTGCCAGTTCCTTTTTGGATGACGACTCATAAGTACCTACAGAATCTTATGAAGGTTAGTATCACAAAAGGGAAATATATTTTCAGTTTTTATATTGAGAGAACAAAGTACTTTCTGTTTTAATAATACTTTTCATCTTGCTTTTAATTTTTATTTATATTATAAAAAAACAATGCACGTTCATGATTAGATAATCCGAATGGCAGCTGATAAAATACACACGCACAATAGGGCGGAGTGAAAAACTCATTTTTCGAATTTTCAAATTGGCTAGTGTGGAAAATGTGTGGAGTAGTGAGGAAATAAGCTGGTATAAATTTAAAATCATAACATTAATATCTTCAGGTGCCACAATGACCTTCAATATTGAAAAAAATTGAAAAAAGCAGATTTTAACCAATAATTACAGAAGAGTCCACGATGCACAATAGACAAGAATTTATTCACACTTGTATAAAAATAGCTCAGTCAACCTTTAAAAAAAGTTTCTATTCTCTAAAAACAGTTTTCTATAGTCAGCTCACTCAGCTGTCACGTGAGTACCTCGGTTCAGTGTAGCTGTCGCTCTCGTAGCAGGTGGGTGTTCTGTTGTTGGCGTTACTCAGATAGTCTAAACTATATTTCTTATATATCTTGCATTTCTGTATTGTGTTGCCCTAAGTTTGCCATGTACTATTAACTGAAATTAACGTATAATTGATATTAGCTCTTTCTTTTTCAGATTTGTATACTTTCAAAATGTCTCGAGTTTGTGCAAAATCAACCAGGGCCTCAACTGAGTGCCCCATGTTTGGTATGGGGGAAGATTTGTGGCACAGGAATCGAGTTTTTAAATATTACTTGTTTGTAAGAAACGATTTGAAACAGAATACTAATAAAGATCCTTCAATATCTCAAATATTAGAACAAGTTGTTGATAAATTGAAAACAATTTGGGAAAGTGCTTCCGTCCCAATTCTGTCAGACAGGCGAATTGAAACAATGTTCAGAAGCTACCACGAAAAGTATCGTGTCATTATGAAGCCATACCAAAGCAGAAAAAATTCTGAAGCTTACAAAGCAAAGATTGATATGTTCAAAAAAGAAGCACACACGAAACTTTTTGACATTGCAGCGTGCAAGTGCAAAGTACTAACACAATGTTCTTGTCCCAAAGAAAAAAAACGGTTCCAAAGGAAGAAGTGACGTTCCTCTTAGATCAAAGGAGTGAAAGAAAACTGTTTATTGATAGAGTAGATATTACACTCTCAAAGAAAAAAGCATCTACGTTGCTAAGAAAGCAAAAAGAAGCTGTGAGGCTCACCAAAGAATCTTCACAGGAGAAATTGCAGGATACAAATGTTGAATTATCATCATCGACATCAAATAGTGAAAGTGAATCTGGCGAAATATCAGACGATACATTTCCAGAGCCAGTTAGCTCGAAGAGAAAGCTCGAACAACCTGAAGAACAATTATTCAAGAAAAGGAAAACTACAAATCTACCTTCAGTGGCTACTGCTTGTGACAGGACTGCAGTTTCAGATCGAGCTGCAGCATTCATTGTTAGTGCAGTATTGCAAGATATTGGAGAAGTTTCTATTGACAATACATCTGAAGTAGTGGATAGGAGTAAAATCAGAAGAGAAAGACAAAAGAAGAGATCAGAAATTATGAAAGATCAAAATCAGGTCCCAATCAGAGGAATCTATTTGATGGTCGAAAAGATTCTACACTCTTCCAAGAAAAAAAGAGTCCAAAGTATATCAGAAGAAGGTAACAGAAGAACATATCACTTTAGTGAGAGAACCTGGTTCAGATTATTTGGGCCATTATTCTGTGAATTCTGGATCAGTTGAAGAAATATGTAAAGGAATGTTTGAGTATATTGGAAATAATGACATGAACCTGGAAAACCTTGTTTGCCATTGGATGCGATGGTGCAGCAGTCAACACTGGAGAAAAGGGAGGCGTTATAAGGCTTATAGAATTGAAGCTGAAGAAGCCAGTTCAACATTTAGTGTGCCAGCTCCATGCCAATGAATTGCCATTACGCCATTTAGTTGCAAAGCTGGATGGAAAAACATCTGGCCCCCGCGGATTCACCGGTCCTATTGGCAGGGAATTAGAGAACTGTGAGAGTCTTCCTATTGTCGAGTTTGAAAGGATTGATGCTGAGGAACCAACTGTAGACTGTGAAGATCTTAGCACGACCAAAAATATCTAATTGATATTCATCAGGCCATAACAAAGGGATATTGCTCTCCAGATCTTGCTCATCGTAGTCCAGGCAAAATGGCACATTCACGATGGCTGACTACAGCAAATCGTTTGCTTCGTCTATACGTTTCAACTGTAAGTCCATCTGAGAACCTCATGAACATTGCTTCTTTTATAATGAAGGTCTACATCCCAATGTGGTTTTCTATTAAGCAAGTACGTCTTTTGTCAATGGCTCAAAACATGTTTTCAAAACTATTGAACTAACAAGAACACTGAATGACGAAGTAAAGGATATTGTAAACCCTGTCATACAAAGAAATGCATTTTTTGCAAATCCAGAAAATATTCTAGCATCAATGATTCATGATGACCGCAGCGCCATAAGAGAATTAGCGTGGAGGCGAATAAAGAAAGCAAGGCAAAAAACAAGGAAAAAGTTGTGAGGCGTTTCACAGTACCTGTTATTCAATTTGAAGCTACTGATTATACTGATTTAATTAATTGGCAAAAATGCATTGTCACTGAACCACCTGTGACAAGACACCTGACAGAAAATGAGATTGAAGAATTCATAGAAAACAAGAGTACCCCTCCATTCGAGAAATTCCCTTGTCATACACAAGTAGTAGAAAGAATGGTAAAATTAGTGACTGAAGCATCATCAAAAGTATTTGGATTGAACGCGCGAGATGGCTTCATAAGATCAACACTTCAGTCACGTAAAAAAATGCCATCATTCGAAAGTAAAGCTGAATATAAAGTTTAAATAAAACGTTAATAGAAAAAAACATGCGCAAGGATGGGTGGTTGGGAGGGCATGGGTGGAGCTCGACACGCAGCCACCTCCTCGTGGTGAGTTCTGGATTATTTAGATCATTAATCAAAGAACATTGATCTAAATAAACTAAGAGCTGCGTAATTCAGTAACTATTTTGGTAATTGGAACACTTAATATATAATAATAACAAGTAAGTTTCAGTTATTGTACTAATGCAGAATATAAGAAAATCATTATATTTCACTTTTTTCGACGGCTTTGTGGCACCTGAAGATATAATTTCGCAGGACTAATATTTATGCACAGTCATTATCTATCGCACCCACATATTTTCCGCACTAGCCATATTTGAATTTCCAAATAAAGTTTAAAAACCTCATTTTCGATCCGCCCTAACGCACAATTTACAACATTCACTCTACTTTGTACTACAGATACGACAATATTTTCTGCTTGTCTGCCTCTCGGGAACAAATTATTGAGCGTTTATTTTTAATTTTGTAATAAAAGTTATTAATAAAACAAACAATTTATTTTTAAAATTATTATCAGAAGTAGCAAGATATATGTTAATCGAAATAAATTAATTTATTTTAATTTTAAATACTGGCGTTGCGTTTTCGTTTGTGGCTCTTAGGATACATAAAGGAAATTGATAAAAAATCAGCTGATAACAGCTCACGGTAACACCCAAATTACGACGTCAAAATCTGTATGATGTCACAATGTGCGGCAGAATTCGCGCTCATATACGTTCAATGCACAAGGTAACTAAAAGATATGGAACAAAAGCTGAAGCGCGGGCCTACTCTCACTGGTGGGTCGAAATGGAGAGGAAGGAATAAACTCACGCTTCTTACAATCCGAATGGGCAATGATCACTGAGTATTTTCAAAATGAGGTTGGCTTTTGTGAGGGCCCCAAAATGTGTGTGTGTGTGTGTGTGTGGGGGGGGGGGGGTTCTGGTGCAGTTGCACCATTTGCACCATGGTTAATCCGGCCCTGCTCCCAGGGTACCGTTGGCTACGCCACTGTAACCAGGTGCACCTAATTACAAGTATGCAGGACCAGCATCACCCAATTCCTTTTGAATTAAGTTCACTACAAAAGAGGGTGGGATGCAGAAGTATAGAACCTATAAAACCAGAAGTATCTGCAATGCAAACTAACGACACAAGCAAGGAAACAATTATGAATTTGATCATTCATTGAATTGTGAAAACACAAAGCGATGATTGCTTTCATTGGTGATGAATCACGTACGGAAGCCTCCTTAGTACGTTAACCTCCATATACTTCGCTTTTCTTCCACCTTTAACTTAATAACATATATGTAAAAAATTTGGCTTCCTCCTACCTCTTACTTAATCTATTAACACCTTCATGTTGAATGATATACTGTATATACACCTTTCAACTTTTCAAAGGTTCCGTGCGATGATTCCTCATTTCACGAAGGTCAAGTTTGTCGCCCCTCCTCTCGAGTTGGCCTGGTGAAGTAGTGAGTTGGTTTCTTGTACTCTCCACCTCACATAGCCAGGTACGTCCGGCTCATCGGGGATTGTTTTGAACCAGGCGTCTAATCTTCTTTTGAAGATGTCCACTGCAACACCATTCGTGTTCCTTAGGTCTTTGGGTAGCTGATTAAACAGTTTTGGTCCGCTCACAACAAAACTATTTTCTTCCAGAGTTAAGGATGTTCCCTGTCTCGCCTTTAATTTGGGAACACGACACAGTCTTCCTTTTCTACTTTCCACTGATTGTTTGGGGAGTTACAGGGTTCAGAGTAAGATTAAGGACTAGTTTCTCCATTATTTTCCAAATGTAAATAATGATGTATCTCTCTCTTCTCCTTCCCAGTGAATATAGATCTAGTTCGCGTAACCTTTCCCAGTAATTTAGTTCTTTGCACCACTTGATCTTGGCTGTGAAGCTTCTCTGAATCCCTTCTAGCTGTCTAATGTCTTCTTTTTTATATGAGCATGTGAGGACCGAGCAGTATTCCAATTTGGGTATGATCAGTGTTTTCAGTAGAGGTATCATTATATTCCTATCCCTTCGTTTAAAGGTTCTCAGTATCTTCCCAGTTATTCTCTTTGCTCTGTTTACTGCTATCTTATTTTGTGTTTCAAATTTCGCATCATCAGTCATTACAACCCCTAAATCTTTTGCTCTAGAATTTCTCTGAATTTCCTGTCCATTTGGGGTATAATATTTCATTGATTTTAGGTCTTCTCTTTTTCCGTACCGTAACAGATGAAATTTCTCAGTGTTAAACTTCATTTTGTTGCCTTCCGTCCACTTGTAGATTCTGTTCATGTCGGTTTGTAGAGATCCTATATCTTCTAGGTTTCTTATTTTTCTACTGAGCTTTGTGTCATCGGCAAAGGATGTTACTGTGCTGTCTCTGGTAACGTCCTCATCTATGTCAGTTAGCATGATTATGAAGAGTAGTGGAGTTAATACTGTTACTTGTGGTATTGAGCTGAGGACTTCTGATTCTGATGAAGATACTCCTTGTACTGTAACGACTTGCCGTTGCTCACTAAGGAAATTATATATCCATTTCCCTACTTTTCCTGTTATTCCCATAACAAAGTTTGGCAAAGTTTGTGTATATTACATCATGGTTTTCATTACTTTCAAGTGCATCAATCAGTGGTGTAGTGCTGTGGGAACGCGTGGAAACGGCGTTCCCTTACTTTTTTTGGTAGACGGAACGGCGTTCCCTCACTATTTCAAATAAATCCGAACTTACAAATCTCTAACGTCATGAAATTTTAATTCCCACCCCTAGAAGAAATATGAGAAAGAATCATTAACTGCTTCATTTCTTTTAGCTTCGACTGAGGCAATGCTAGCCTATAAAGATCTGGTGAAACAGTCACCACGGCGTACCAGTTGTTAACTTTTTTTTAGTTAATCATTCCAGTTGTTAGCTATTTTTATTGATCGTACTGGATGTCGTATATCTAATGACACTGAAAATACTGCATCTTCAACCTTGGAATATATCCTAATATCCAGTGCATATGACCTCAAAATATCCCTGAAATTGGTCAGATTTCAAAAGATTTCTCGGGGGGCTTACAGTGCCCCCGGACTCCCAGCTGTATGGGCTCGCCGCGCTCGCCATTGTCCCCCCCGCATCTGAGTAACACTTTCAAAATGCGTTCCCTCACTTCTTTATTTAGCACTACACCACTGGCATCAATAATGTTGTTGTAGTGTTCCATTAGTTGTGATAGGCATGATCTGCCTGACCGAAACCCATGTTGGTTATCATTTAATTTTTTCTGAGTTTCCAAAAAAGTCAGATTTTCTGTCTAACTATTCTTTCAAATATTTTAGTGAGATGAGATGTAAGCGACATTGGCCTATCGTTTTTTACCTCGGATCAATCTCCTCCTTTATATATTGGGACTATGTTCGCGCTCTTCAGGATGCCCGATATTTCTCCTGTGTCTAGTGATCGTTTCCATATCCAATATAGGGGCTCAGCAATTGCATTCTTGCAGTTTTGGTGTGTATATATATATATATATATATATATATATATATATATATATATATATATATATGATGCAAACCCACAGGGAAAAAGAAAAATTATTCCAAGGTCTTTCGTGTATTCAGAAGTACACCTCGTCAGGGAATGTACTTCTGAATACACGAAAGGCCTTGGAATCACTTTTCTTTTTCCCTGTGAGTTTGCATCATTCATCAGTTTCACGTGTTTAATTGTGAAATTGTGGGAGAAAAGTCTTTAACGATTTTATACATACAACTATTTAGTTAACATCATACAAATAAGTGTTCAAATGATGAACCATATCAAACAAAAGTGTATAAAAATTTTATTCATACAAATATTTTGTTAAATTGTAATTTAATCTTTAAAGAGTTCACCGTCCGCTATGATACATTTGTGAATTCTCTCTCTGAAACTCTTCATTGTTCTTCTGAGCATATCGAGTGGGACTTTTCAGTTCTTCATCTATTCTGCGGCCAAGGGCATTCACATTTGGAGAGATGAAACCAGGAGTGTAGAGTTTGTTACGCAAATAAGACCAAAGCCAGAAATCACATGGGGTTAAATCAGGTGATTTGGCTGGCCGCTCGATGGGACCTCGCCGCCTAAGCCACCTTCCTTCAAGGTTCATATCCAGAATCTCACGGGCAGCTGCAGAGTAATGTGGCGGCGCTCCATCATGTTCATGAAGCCAATTCCTGCCAACGCTATTAGTAAACTGGTAAAACTTTGCCTCTCAATGCCTGGCAATAGCGTTTTCCATCCATCGTATCTCTCGATATGTCAAAGGAAATGAATCCTGAATAACCAATGCACGCCTAAATTGTTAGTGTAACCGTTTTAATTGGTTTACTCAGTCGTTTTTTTGGATTTTTTTTGCCCAGTAGTGAACTTTGTTTCCTTTACTCGTTAAACCAAAAACACATTCATATGAAAATTTGATCTTTCGAACGAAATCTGGACCACTGTTGAACTTTTGTCTCATTGTTTCAGCAAACTGCAGCCGTCTATCAGAATCATCGTCGTATATGAGCTGAGAGTAAATAGGTTTTTAATCGTGGTACCCCTGTGATTTCAATATTTTTGCTACTGAGAATTTGAAAATACCCAATTCCTCTACGACTTTTCTCGTTCAAGTTGTTGGATCGACTTGAAAACTGGTTAGGTCATTTTCTTTTTGTTGTCTCCTGTCGCCGTTACTGGCCTTCTGCTTCTTGAACGATCTTTTACCAGGCTCCCTGTTTCCAAAAGTTTGAGCTTCCAGTACCGAAGAGTGGTTGCATTTGGTGGTGGTGGTTTATTATACTTTTCTTGAAATAAACGCAAACTTTCTTTACAATTATTATAAGAAATAGCCCACGATAGATATACATTTTCTTCATTGCTGTATTCCATCCTTACTGACATGGCGCTGGGCTAGGGCGTAGGGTCTTCCTGTTCTAGCCTTGGGTCATTCCTGTTCTAGCCTTGGGTCATTCCTGGCCTTGTAGCTTGTATAGTTGCTTTGAAAAGTATCGCATACACTGCAGTGATATCACTGGAATTTATTTATTATTAACAAATTATTTGTATGTATAAAATCGTGAAAGACTTTCCTCCCACCCCGTATATCAACATATATTTAATTTTAGGCTAATTAGATAATAATATTATTATTATTAGCATTATTGCTTCAACTACTAGTGGTAGTGCTCGTAGTGGTAATACAAATAATATACAATTTATTGTTTATACAGTACTCTATACATGAAAAAGTAGCTGTCAGTGCTGCTCAAATAATTTTTTATACAAGAAATTTATTGCATATTTTTTGTGTAAAGAAAATTATATTTTAAGGAATAATTTATTTCTATTCAATGAACTATGACCCTTACGTAACCTGTAATTTGTAAAATGGATATTATATAGTGCTGCTGATTTTTTACCTTAACACATTCACCACCAAAGACAAAAAAAATCTCGTCTTTTGACAGTATATTTTGTTTGGAGATATCTTTAGTTATAATTTTTGTTTAAATTTTTGATGACCTTGAAGTTGCGTAAAAACTTGGCGGTGAATGTTAACGTAGCTTTAGTTACATACTCAGAATTCAAATGCAAGTTATCGTGAGGTGTATTATAAATCACAGTTAAGCTTATGCATTAATGAATACATTAATTAACTTCATAATTAAGTTTATACTTTAATGAACACATTACCATAATTAAGCTTATACCTTAAGGAACACATTAATTCGTTTCATAATTCAAATGAAGGTAAAAATGAATAAATTAAGTCACGTCCATGTAATATATTCATCTAATTGCAGATTCAGACATTTCAGTATAATTTTTGTATCATGATAACTATGCGTAAGGCAATTAAGGCAGTGAAAATATCTCGGCAGGCCCATGTATTTGTCTCCCGGTTCCCACCGGTTCTGCTTCAGAACTAGAAGAATACTTGCGTGAAATGACAAAAAATAGGACTACCTGCTCCAAATTAACCAGTAAATAACCAGATACCTACAGCTCTTTCTATATTAAGGCAGAATGTGAGGACCCCTCTATATTCATGGGGCCAGAAGTCTGGCCTGAAGGAATTTACTATAGTTGGTATAACATGAACTTCAGAAAAAACTCAGAAAATAGGGTAAGCAGACTCCACCATGCAATCACAGGGAGACACCCAGTGAGAACAGTGATATATGTGTATAAAAATAATGGCCCAGTTTCACAGACTCAGTGTTAGTAGCTATAACTGTAGAGGCCTCAAAGTCAATGCTGACAGTGAGATCAATAAACTTTTATCTGCATATGACATTTCTTGCTTTCGGGAAACTTGGCTCTCCATACAAGAGTGCAAAAACTTAAACAATATTAAGCCTAACTACAGGGGAATAACTAACTACCCAATGATAATAGTGAAGTTATCACTGTGGGCAGACAGAATAAGAGGGAAGGTGTAGCTATAATGTGGCACTCACAGCTGGATAGGTTTATAGAGCCCATTAATTATGAATATGAGTGGGTTAACTTGTAGCCATAAAACTAACTATTGATAACAAAATACTGTATATATTCAATGTTTATATGCCTTATGAGTGTGCTGAAAATGAGGAGGTATTTTCAGATAGACTCTGTAAACTAACTATACTGCTAGAGGAGCTGAACTCTTCATGTGTTATAGTGGTTGGTGATTTTAACAGCAATATCAATAAACCTGGTTCGGATTTTGCTAAGCTTATCAGTTACTGTGAGGCATGCGACTACAAACTTGCCAGTAAATTGCTACTCCCTAATGACCCATTTACATATGTTAGTGATGCCTGGGGGACTCACTCGTGGCTAGACCACTGTATAGCCTCCCACGATGGTTATAATATAATCAATAGCATGTCCATACTTTATGATGTATTTGAATCTGATCATATCCCATTTGTAGTAGGGCTTGATTGTATGGTAGCACCTGACTTAACAATGAATGTGATAATGCTCATTACTATAGGTTAAGTGGTCAAATCTTAGTCATTCTGAGGTAGATTACTAACAATGCAGACTGATGCACTGCTAAGGCTTGTGAGGATTCCTGCGGAAGCTTTGGCTTGCAGGAATCCCTCCTGTGATGATGTATAGAGCTCTTAAATAAGTATTACGGTGAGTTTGTACATGCCATTAAGGCTGCGAGTGGAAGTAGCTTTAAGAATAAAAAATGGGGAAAAGTAAATGTCAATCCAGGGTGGTCAGAATACTGTGCTGATTTGTATGATGTGGCTAAAAATGTATTCGTGGAACGGGTTGCTATGGGGAAACCTAGGCAAGGGGAACTCTTCCAACTGAAAAATAGAACTCGTGCTAGATTCAAGGGTGCTCTTAGATTTATAAGGAAAAATGAAGAGAATCTTCGAAGAGAATCTCTAGCCAAAAAATTAGGCAATAGCAATACTTCCAGTAGGGAATTCTGGAAGGAGGTTAATAAAATTAACAATAGTAATTTACCTTGCCAAATGTAATAGAGGGTGAACAACTGTACATGGTGCAAAAAACATTGCAGAACTGTGGAAAAATCATTATGGAACCCTATTTAATTGTCTCGGGATGGGGGGGGGGATAGACTAAATATATGCCTAAATGCAGGGACGTAGCCAGGAATGTCCCAAGGGGGGGCGAACTTGAGCTACGTTCGTCAGGTTCAGTGGTGAATAGGGCGAGCCCATACAGTTAGGGGGTCTGGGGGAGAGATGGAAGTTCCCCCAGCGGCGACCGGGGCGGAGCCCCGTAAGCCAGCGCATTTTAAGCTTATTTTGTGTAAAAACTGTCTGAAAATGTCAGTGCAACTGCCATTTTTGAACAGCCACTATACAGCCATCCACATGAAATAAGTATCCTTTCCAACAAAAGTTTGGATAGGACAGTTTTCATATTTAACAAAGAAAGTAACTATTTTATTCACACATTTATTGATTTAATGCCTACAATTATTTAGTGTATACACGTTTAACAGTATAACATAGCTATGAATAACGAAATCATTAGAAGAGATCCAAATGAAACTCTCACGTATAAGGCGAGTCAAACGGATGCAGAAACAGCTAGATCAGTTGAGACAGAAGAAACGCACATCTGTTTAACATATATAAAATTTTAAACAGGATAATCGCATGGAAAAATAATTTAGGGGCTACTTGACAAAAAAATATGTACTTTATCAAATACGCAATTACTTTACTAAATCAAAATCGAATACTTTAGTAAATACGCAATTTACATATAGGTACACCACAAAATCATATTACCGCCCACCGTCCGTTTTATTCCAGTAACAAATTGAGTCGTCTCGCCTTTTTTCGCACAAATCTAGCCAATATTTCGGACGCATCACCTAGACTTAGCTTGTCTCTCTCTCCATGGCGATTAAAGCTAATCCTGTCAAACGATCTTCACTCATTCTATTTCGTAGCCATGTCTTCAACCTGCGAAGGTTTGTAAATGAACGCTCTGGCGCAGCTGTGGAAACAGGTTGAACAGCGAAAACCTATAGTAGTCGATGGACGATTGGAAACGCAATACTATCGCATTTCTCTGTAGCCAAAACTACATCGGAAGGTTTACTCCATCACGTCAAAATGCTTCGAATATAGACCGTGACCTGTTGACAATTGACACAATAAGCATCACTGGACACTGATCACAACCATCTAGCAAAATGGCAGCTTAGTATTAGAAGGTACATAACGATAACATTATATAGCAATAACAATTGTTTGCTGTGTCGTTTGTGTTAACGATTATCCGATTTTTTTAATATATTATTACATATGTATATTCGATAGTTATTCTAAATGACTCGCAACATCATATTTGATAATTCTACATTCAATGACCAGCAATTTACTAAGTATATTATATTGTTTTATTATTTGCCTTTATATGCATCAAACACGTAGACATTTCTTTTGTAAATTTGTAATTATACCAGATCAACTTACCAGTGGTCGGTTGGTCCTGTGAAGCCTTGGTTTCAGACGGCACCTCAAGCTTAGTTCTGGTTGATGTGCATCGTCTTCCGCTTGTCTAATAACTTTACGGGAGGGTTCTGCTGTATCACTTTCATTATGTTCTTCAACCGACTCAAATGATTTCCTTTTGAAATATTTTCGTATATCCGTCGCAATATTATCATTAACGAATTAACGAAACTTGACCAACATGCAATGATGCAACACGCCCCACTCGTCACAATGTACTATGCTGCAGTGCATGCAAAACTAACTGGCGCCGAGCTGTGTTCAGTTCCCCCGCTCTTCATATTTTAGTAGTTCAGTACGATACATGTTTAAAAAAACGACGCAAAATATCGCTTAAATTAAATGTTATAGTGTGGCGGTGAACCTTGGTTGTAATTACCGCAGATTTGTTTCCTAAACTTTCCAAGTTGGTCGGGGGGACCGCCTCCGTCGCACCCACTCTTGGCTACGTCCCTGCCTAAATGTATAATGCTCTGAGGAGCTACTAATTAGTGACTCAGAAATCTGGCAGGCTATTCATAAGTTAGATGATAACAAAAGTTGTGATGCATCAAAAGCATTTGATAGTTAACCATCACAAACTTTTCAAGAAACTCTTATATCGAGGAGTACCTAAATATATACTTAGGATACTTGTATTCTGGTATACAGAGCAGACCATGTTTGTGAGAGCCCAGTAAAGCCTAAAGCTTAAGGGCCAAATAAAAAAATAAATAAATAAATAAAAAATAAATAGTCGAGCTTCACAATTATTTATGTCATTGTAAAAATTGTAAATTGTAAAAAGACTACTGTATTTATTTTATTATTAATAAAGGTTATTCTATTCTATTCTATTCTATTCTAGATGGCATACAAGCAGAACATTCAAAATGTTGTAGCCCTTGTATAATATCTATGCTTGCAATGTGTTTCACAAGCCGTATGGTACATGAGTACTTGCCACAGTCCATTTTGTCAGTTGTTTTGCTGCCAGTTGTTAAAAATAAGGTGCTAGTATCTGTGATAAGAATAATTAGAGGCCAATAGCACTTGCCATTATACTTTCTAAGGTGTTAGAATATGTCATCTATAATAGGATAAGTACTTACTTGCAGACTTATGACAATCAGTTTGGCTTTAGAGTGAAACATGGTACGGACATGTGTATTTATATGCTAAAGGAAGCCGTCCTAAAGTACAAGATGTCAAGTAGCAATGTACGAGTATATTCCTGTTTTTTGGATGCATCAAAAGCATTTGATAGTTAACCATCACAAACTTTTCAAGAAACTCTTATATCGAGGAGTACCTAAATATATACTTAGGATACTTGTATTCTGGTATACAGAGCAGACCATGTTTGTGAGATGGAAAAGCACTCTATCACCAGGTTTTAAGGTAACTAATGGTGTTAGGCAAGGGGGTATATTATCACTCTATCTTTTCTGTATATACATGGATGACCTTACCAATGAACTAAAAACTGCACGTACTGGATGTGTCATTGGAAAGGAAAAAAATTACTCATTTAATGTATGTTGATGACCTTGTTCTTCTGTCACCTTCTCCTCATGGGCTGAGAGTACTATTAGAGATATGTGAACAATATGGTATAGAAGATGACATCACCTATAATGGGGCAAAGAGATGTATTTTGATTTTTAGGTGTAATCTACTGAAACATGTATCATGTGGGTCTTTTGAAATGAATGATCAGACTATACCTGTCAAAGACACATGTAAATACTTAAGTCATGTAATTACTTACGAGCTGCGAAATGAACTTAATATTGAGAGGCAACGTAAAAAGCTGTATGAACAGGGTAACATGCTAGTAAGGAAATTTGGTATGTGTTCAGAATCAGTTAAAACTTATCTTTTTAGAACTTACTGTACTGCATTGTATAAATCCCATCTGTGGTGGAACTATACAAAAACTGCTATGAATAAACTCTCTATTGCTTATAATATTTTCTGTATGCTATGTAGGGAACCAAAATGGTGCAGTGCCAGTTTTATGTTTACTACGCGTAACCTACCTACCAGCCAAATGTTAATCCGGAAAAATGTATATAATTTCATTACTAGGGTCCAAAACAGCTCTAATGTGTTATTATGCAATGTTCTGTCTTCAGATACTGTGTACCTCTCACTTATATGGCAGTCTTGGTTCAGACAACTGCTGGTTTACAATACCTTATTTTTGTAATGTAGCAAAAATTATATATGCATATTAAGTTGTGTTATAATAAGATTGTATTTGTATGTTGAGTTAAATGACTATGCTGGCCTTATTTTTATACTTGTATGTTAGGTAAGTGACTATGTTGGCCTTATTTTTGTATTAAATTCAGTGTATAATACGTAAGATTAAACGGCGTTTTTTGTTAATAGCTGGCACCCATGCTAAATCAATGTACCTGTGGGTGAGGAATAAAATGCAGGTAGATGCCACTCTCGCTTTTCGCTTTGAAGGTCATTTTCGAGGTCAAACTGTGCAAAAAATTGTATTTTCAAATTTTAATTAAAAAAAAAATATTCTGAGCCACAAATATTTCATTTTGCCACACTTACTGATGAAAAAGTATGATGACACGCTTTTCCATCCGAATTACCAACTGAAGGTCAAATTCAAGTTAATCACGACCGAAATTGTGCTAAAAATTTGTGATTTTTTATTTTAATTGGCGAAAAAAAAACATTGAGCAAGTCTGTTTGTCAAAACAATTTATTTTAACATGATTAGTGTCTAATAAGTTTGATGGCATGAATTAAGTACTCACAGTAACAGAATTATCACAACTAAATCACAAAGCAGTAAATATAGCCCCATAACTATACAGTTTACACACTAGTAACATCTACAAGTTCACGTTTCTTGATGAACAGCACCGAAATGCTGCACTGACAGTCACAATTGTGTGGATTGCAGTCACTTAAGAACAGAGTTATTAGTTCCTTACAGCACATTCCCGCTTCTCTCGATTTCAGCCCGGAAGAGAGACATAGATCTACTGTCCAGCTGGGTTACAGCAACCGCTGTCGTCACAACCACAAGCTGTCGTACACTTCATCCTTTTCCTGAAGCAGTTGCATCTAGCTGTCTTGCACTTTTCCTTGCAACCACAAGCAACAAGCTCCAGGCAGGCTTCAGGGATTGGAGGAAGTCTTGTCCACACTGGTAGGAGGCTCCCATCTTCCAACTTCCAGGCTGAAATGTCCACCAGATCTTCAACATCTACGTGCTCTCTGTCAACCTCAGCCATATTTTGGCCCGATAGTTTGCCCGCTTGGCGTGGAGCTCCAGGGCATCCTTTGTCGGTGGGAGCATTTCCAGAGTCTTCTTGGCCTTCCCAAAAAGGTGAACTCTGGCGTCATCAACTGTGTGTTGTTTCGGGGTGCCATACAAATGACACACAAACTTCTCAACATCTGCGATATCCCCATCTCGACCACTGGCGTGCAGCAGGAGTGGGTGGTCACTGAACATCTTCCAACACTTCTTTTTTCCATGACCACTGAAGGACGAGACTGTGTCACACCCGGTCAAAGCGTGGAAGTTGACCAGGTTGTCCCTGACTGGGGGCGACAAACTCTTGAGTACATCGTGGACGGGGTAGCATTTTTCGGTTCTTGAACCCATTTTGGGTTCCGCACAGCATCCACACTTCAGCGACCTTGGTGCAAACGAAGTGAATCAGCAGCACCATTACATCAGTATCTCTGCACACTACCAGATTCGTTCATATCCCTGGGACGCTGCACCACATGAGTGAAGGATGAGCCTGGTGTCCGCTCTTCATGGTTGCTATGCAGTGGAACGTCATGTCGCCTGGTTGACCGTACTTTAGTGGCTTCAGAGAAGCCACCCACTGTCACCAGCTGACATCTTTCTTGAAGATCTCTGCCCCTCTCAGTGATGACGTTAGACAGAAAGAAGGCTAGGTCAGCCTTGTTTGTATCCAGGGCCATGAAGTTTTTCCAAACTTCAGGCAGTGGAACTTGTGGCCATCATGACTTTCCGAATCGGTTTCTTCTTGCTTGCAAGCTTTGTCCTGGTAACTGCTTTGAGCGATCCTTCCTCTGCGTACCGATCAAAGATGACATCAACTCTTGTTGTGTGTTCATTGAAATAACTCGTCACGGCCTTGAAAAACAATTCAGCATAGTCGCCGAATGTCCGACAGCCGCCAGGCTTGCCAAGAGCTTGGATGAGTGCATGGCCATCTATCATCACACAGGTCTTCAGATCAGAGGTTGGAAACTCTGAGCTTATGGTCTGCTGAGCCATCAAGATGTTCATCAGCTCAGACTTCGATGTCAAATTCATCTCTCCTCCTGCCTTCGCCAGACTAAATGGGACTGGGGACAGTTCATGCTTCAAGACGTTGACCATCTCCACCATGCGACCTGCGGTCGCGGCATTTAGAAGCCGCTGTAGTAGCGTTCTGTCAGCTTTGATGGTCTTCTGCATGTTCTGCTTGGTAGAAAGTGTAGCTTTGTACACAACAGCGAAGGTTTTCGTTTTCGTTTCGTCAGCCAGACTCCGTACTGAGCGGACGCATTTCCTGAGCTCTCTGGTATTGATTCTACTTTTAGATATTGCCAATAACTTTACTTTTGGAAAGTTCTGAATTTTATATACTTACGTTTATATTCACATTGTTATAGTTAAGTAATTGAATATTAGTGGATATTAGTGGTTTTTAGCGATTTAGAAGTTCTCATAACGTGCCGGCTTAATTTAACTTAAACTTGTGAGGTTATAAACTAATTTAACTTGCGCGATGCCGTCGCAGAAAGCGTCGTGTGTTAGGTGTGGGGTAAATCGGTGGTATACAGATTTTAAGGATTATAACGGCGGTCCTATGGCGATTACCGAGAGATCGGTTTGTTTCTTTTGTGATTTAAGGGAGGAAATAGTTGACATAAAACGTAGTGTACGTGAGGTAACGGAAAGACTTGCAACGCTTGATGAGGGCAGGGGTAGGGCTACAGTTGACGAAAACCGAACCAATACTAACGTTGAAGATGCTAGTAATTTGAAGGGTGAGGTGCATAACCTAGCTTCTAGTTTAGGTAGTTTATCGGGAAGGTTGGATAGAGTTGAAGAAGGGGTTAAGGTTGATCCAAGATTAGTAGATGGGCAGGGATTTAGAGAAGTTAAGGGTGGAGCTAGGCCACGTACGTTAGGTGATAGGAATCCCCCCCTATCGAAGTTTCGAACCCTTTTGCCCATTTGGATAGGGGCGTGAACGAGGGGGAAACTATTTTAATTGGGGACTCTTTAGTGCGCCATATGGGTAAAGAGTTCGTGAACGAAATCCAACCAAGAGGAGGAGGTCTGTCTCCCAGGGGCCAGGGTTGACAGAATTAGAGACGAAGTGGACAGGATTGATGTTGCCTCCCGTCACTCGACGTTGTGACAATGGTAGGGGCAACGACTCGTATAGCCCCGATACGAGAGTGTCTGACCTTTTGAAGGGATATAGGGTGTTAATTAGGTCCCTGAAGGCGAGGTCAGGTAGGTCTTTAGTTCTAAGTATTACTCCTAGGCACGGTTTGGGTCTTAGGATTACGTCAAAAACAATATTTTTAAATACGAAATTAGAAGAGGTTTGTGCTGAGGTAAATGTACCCTTGGTAAAGCTGTGGTCAGAGTTCAGTGATCCCAACCTTTTTGTAAAAGATGGGGTGCATTTTAATGAAATAGGTAATGCTAGGCTAGGTAGGTTAATTGACGAAAACGTTCGAAAGCTGTATAGGTCGAAGCCTTTTTTAAACGTTGTGGGTCTGGAAAACGCTGGCTCGACGTGAAAACTAGTTTAAAACGCCGACCCGTGGTAAAAAATAACTTAAGCGTCTTTTATTGTAACGCGCGTAGTATTAGAAATAAATTAAACGAATTTAAGGCGATAATTTATTCCGGCAACTACGATATAGTTGCTATCACTGAAACGTGGTTAACCCTTTAAGGAGTAGTCCGCAGCATATGCGGTCACTCTTGTTACCAGAACGTATAGGTTTTATTGTTATTCCAAACTAAATATTTCAGTAACTAGTCACTGAAATGATACACATTTTGGGTTTCTTTCTCAACAACTAAATGACATCTATATATAAACATGTAGAAACATTTATAGAAAAGAGGCATTGTAGTACAATTTATATTATTATTTCTGGTGGACCTTAAGGTACCATCCGTCATTAAAGGGTTAATACCGTGACTCGGACTTGTTCGGGGAACTTGATATACCGGGTTTTAAACTCTTTACTAATGATAGAGTACATAGGATTGGTGTCGGCATTTTGTTGTACATTCGTAATTCCCTTAGGGCTATCGAGGTTAAGATAGATTTTCCGGCAGCAATTAATGCGATATGCGTTGAAGTTAGGGCGCATAGTATTAGTTTTAATTTTGTTGTTGTTTATAGACCTTCCGTTCAACCCCTCGAGGCCGATATTAGATTTTACTCACTCCTTGGTAACTTTATTGATAACCGGAATAGTATAATTGTCGGAGACTTTAACTGCCCTAATGTTAATTACGAGACTTTTACTGGTAAGGAGGAGGGTTTGAGACTGGTTGAGTTCATGGAAGATAATTTTTTACGACAGATGGTTACCGAACCAACGCGTGGTGACAATATTCTAGACGTGGTGATGACGAACGGCGAAAATATAGTCGAAGGTTTAAAAGTAAGCGAGAGTTTAGGATATAGTGATCATCAAATTCTTAAGTTTAAGCTATTGATAGAAAACACTAAGAATAGTAACGTAATAGAAGTCCCTGATTTTCGTAGGGCCAATTTTGATAGTTTTGCGGATAGGATGAGAGTAATGGATTGGGATAACTTATTTATGGGTAATGACACAAATTTGCATTGGGAGGCGTTTAAAGATAGTTTCTTGAATATCGAAAGGGAGTTTATTTCTCGTAGGCCCAAGCGCGCTAGAAATCATGGTAGGCCCAAGTAGTGGACTAGGGAAATAGGCGAGTTCATAAACGAGCGTAACAGAGCGTATAGACTTAATAAGCGCAATGGCACGGTAGCTAACGTTAATAGATATATCGAGCTTCGACGTCAGGTTAAAAGATCAGTTAGGAATGCTAAGCGTAATTTAGAGATACTTATAGCTGCGGATAGTAAACATAACCCAAAAAAGTTTTTCGATTACGTGAATAATCGTAAGCCGATAAAAAATAATATAGGCCCTCTCGTGAACACCAATGGCGCTTTGGCTTCCGACGCTCAGGCGATGGCGGGTATTTTTAATAACTTTTTTATGACAGTTTTACCGTAGAAGACGTCAATAATGTCCCCGATGCGGACGATATCGTTCCATTTAGCAGCGAGACTATTTTAGATAAAATAACTGTTTACGAGCGTGAGATTGCGCATTATGTCGATAGGCTAAAAGTTAGCAAGGCTCCAGGCCCTGACGCGTTTTATCCTAGACATCTGAAAGATTTGAAAGACGTTATCGTAGGCCCCTTAACGAAGATTTTTAATCAGTCACTGGAAACGGGGATTATTCCTGAAGACTTCAAATTAGCTAACGTCACGCCCATTTTTTAAAAAGGCGACCGCCAGTAGCTAGCAATTATAGGCCCATTAGCCTTAACGTCAATTGTCGGTAAACTTTTGGAATCCGCAGTTAGGGATCGTATCATCGATCACTTAGAACAGTGGTTCCCAAACTTTTATGGTGGCGACCCTGAATACAATATTGTCCTGGTCTGGCGACCCTAAACGCTGGTACATGCAGTGTTAATGACCAATCATTTTGATACGTTGTGTTTATATTCATATAGTTTGATTGAATCAGTCGTTGAGAATTTCCGTCCCGCGACCCTCAGAACACCTTCCCGACCCTCACTTGGGTCGTGACCATGGGTTTGGAAACCACTGACTTAGAAAGTAAAGATTTATTAATAGTAGTCAGCATGGGTTTCGACGCCATAGATCTTGTTTAAGTAATTTGTTAGAATTTTATAACGAAATAGTGTGCGAATACGACAGGCATAGAGCGGCTGACGTTATTTATTTAGATTTTAAAAAGGCGTTCGATACAGTTCTGCATAGAAGATTAATTGCGAAGGTTAAAGCGCACGGTATACGAGGTCAGGTAGCTAACTGGTTAGAGGAATGGCTTCGTGCTAGGAGACAGAGGGTCGTTGTTAATGGTAGTGAATCGAGGTGGTTGGATGTAGGTAGCGGTATCCCACAGGTTCAGTGTTAGGCCCATTGCTATTCGTAGTTTACATTAACGACATAGATGTAGGATTGACTAGTAACGTGTCAAAATTCGCGGACGATACTAAAATAGGCGGTAAGGTTGTTAACGAGGACGATAGAAATAGACTCCAAGACGATGTAAATAGGCTTATGGAGTGGACGGATGAGTGGCAGATGGATTTTAGAGAGTTAGCGAGCGTTGACAAGGAAGTAGATTTAGGCGTACGCGTATCTAAGGATTTAAAAGTTAGGAACCAGTGCCTGGAGTCTTGCCCAAAAGCTAATAGGATGTTAAGCTTCATAGCGCGTAATTTCGAATTTAAACCGAAGAATATTATATTTCCCCTTTACAAGTCCCTAGGCAGGCCTCATTTAGAATATGCCGTTCAGTTTTGGTGCCCGTATTTGCGTGAGGATATTGATAGGTTAGAAAGGGTTCAGCGTCGCGCCACGAAACTAATTCCGTCATTGCGCAACAAGCCTTATGAAGATAAGATTAAAGAGTTAGACTTGCATTCACTCGAAACTAGGAGATTAAACGGGGAGCTTATTGAAGTTTTCAAAATCGTTAATAAAATCGATAACGTAAATTTTGATAAACTGTTCACTTTCGATAATAGCAATACTCGTAATAACGGATTTAAGTTGCGTGGCAGACGTTTCATTACTAATATCGCTAAAAACCTCTTTACGTTTAAAGTAATTGATAAATGGAATAATCTTCCCGCGTCAGTCGTGAACTCTCCCAGCGTTAATGTGTTTAAGAACCGTTAGATAGGCATTTTAAAAATATTGACGTTGTTTAATATAATAATGAAACAATTAGTAACAGGAGCTCTGGGGTGGTGATCGGGGATGAGTCTGTTGACGACTAATGCCAGCTTGTGACATGCCAGCGTGTGATATGCCAGCGAAAAAAAAAAAATTGAACTGACACGAACTTAGTTGTAGCTTGTTGAGTAAATTAACCCACTTTTTGTTATTCTTTATAGTTTTTTCCTTCTCTCCTTATTTGCATGTCTGTAACTCTCTTCATTGCATGTATGTAGTTTGCATGGTATGATAGTGTTTGAGTTAAGAATGTGTTGCATGGTTTGTAATGCGTTCTTATTTTACTTCTTTTCATCTTCCACCCCTTTCCGACAGAGTGGGCTGCATCCTCTACCTCTCTATGGAGTGGAGGACCGGTCTGCAACAGCTGGAAGTATTCTCTTCGACTATTTTTCCGACTTGTCGGCAGTGGCCGGCGGATGATGATGGTGTCCTTCTTTCTCTTTTTCTAAATGAATTTTAACCCACGAGTGATAGGTTTTGCTACTTAACCCATATTCTTTTCTTTTAACCCCTTACTTTCTTCTTTCTCTCGGGCTAACCTTAGAGTGGATCTTAGGGTCTTTGTTAGCCTTAGCTTCTGTAGATCTGTAGATCTGTTCAATCAGTCTCTCCTTCATGAAGCCGATTACATGCTGCTTTCCTCGATCCTGAGCTGTCAGCAGGTTCTCCACAACATCTGTGGGTGCAGTGTCTTTGGTTGCCAGTGAAACAAGTGGGATGTTAGTGGCGGCATCTGTATCTCCTGCTTCACTCACGTGAACTCTGAAAACGTCAAACTGCTTCAACTGCTGAACTAGCTTCATGACATCATGAGCGTCACGCCTAGTGCGAGAAGGCAGACTGTCAACTCGAGTGAAGGTGGCTTCCCCATCATCATCTTGAAGATTGAAGAGGCATATTGTATCTTGAGAGATGCGTGACCGCTCTGACCATGTAAACAGAACCTGTCTCTTGCTTGGTCATTCTTTGTGATGCGATGATACCATTGTGCATCTTGCATGTACGATTTCATTCGGTTGCCTGATCAGCTGGAACTTGGTTGAAGCGCTTCGCCGTCCTCTTGACGACAAAGTTCCCATTATAGAACTCTGCATGAACTTCTGGTGCTGACTTCTCAAGACCTCTCATATCAGCCAAGTAGACGGCCCCCAACGTGCATAGTTTGTGTGGTCATAGATAGTTAGCCAAGGCAGCATTGCAGCAAAGGCTTCTATGTGGAGACTCCACATGCCATCTCTCTGAGCTCTGATGAAGGCCAGTAGGATCTCTACCATTTCCATGTAGGATGACCACAGCATGAAGTTGGGATTTTCAGAGTGCTGGTCATTGAATTCCTCCATGAGACTGTGGAATTTCTCATCTGCCAAAACGTCTGAGAAGTTGTCAACAGCATCGCGCATCTCATCTATGTCAGCTCTGTCTTTGAAAAGCGAAGCAACATTGAGGGCAAGCTGTTTGACGTTCTCATCTCCGTTGCCAGTTGCAGCCAGCCATGACTCAAACATCTGCCACTTGATGCGCCACAGTGCCTCATACGTCAGCTGGTGACCTCTCACAGCTCGGTAGTAGGCCTTGCCGTCCAGCATTGTCTCAGTGGTGTTAGCCGCGTACACACCTGCCTCTGTCCATAAGTCATCAAGTCCCACACTTTCCATGTGTTGACCAATGGCTTTCAGAAAGTTGAAGCAGATATGGAGGCCTCCCATGAGCAAGACCACGTTGGCAAATTTCGAGTTTGCCCAGACTAGTTCCTTACCCCTGCTGTACAGAGGCTGATCAGCAGTGATGATGGTGTACTTCTGGCTGACATACTCAGAAATGGCCATGAAGCGATTGATGACGGTGGTCATGGTGTCATTGTCATCTGCTGGTGCCTGCAGGATTGGCAACATCCCGGCGGTCGTTACTGGTGGATCCGCAGTGCTGACAGATTGATTGAATGCTCCCCAGCTTGGAACGGACATCGCTTCATCATGGATGCGTGACACCACCCAGGCCAAGTCCTTGGCACGTGCCCGGTCCCTCTCAGGTTCATGTGACAAGTCGTCTATGTCAGTGTCGTAGCCAGGAGGAGATGGCCTCTTGCCAGATGGGAGGGTAGCCTGGTCCAGCCTTTGGAACTCCTGTAGGTCATCAGGTTTGATAGATTTCGATCTCTTGTGCTTGCCACCCTTTTGGCCATGACTCTGCTGTGGAGGGGGGCCTCTCTGCCATACCATCAGTTGAGTGCTGTGGAAGGTGTTCTTCCCGTCTAAGGTTGACTCCAAGACATCTATGTTGTCACAAGAGCAGTGAATCATTCTCTCTTTGACGATGGTGTCAGGGATGTAGACACATCCATTCTCAGCATACCTCTCCAGGATGTTCTGAGCGATGGTGGTGTCTATCCTTCTTACAGTGTCGATACCAATAGTGTGATTTGCCGCGTGGAACAGATCTAGGAGTGCTTCTGAGCGGGTGGCTTGGTGCAGAGTAAGACCCAAGCCCACATGCTTTGGTGTCAACTTTCGTCGGTTGGAGACTGCATAGACTATGTCCTGGGCAATGCTACACACACACTCTGCTTCACTTTCTGGTCCTCTTCACTTCCCTCATCCACAGCATCCATTCCCCCAAAGAGCAATCGTAGAAACAGGTACAGACTGTCGGGTATGACGCGATCAACATGTTCCTGATCAAGACCTTGCCATGTCTCGGAGTGTCCAGGAGTTTCAAGAAGATCTTGTCGAACCTTCAGAGCCACGTGTACCATATCTTGGAATATGCTGCTAGTGGCACACATGCGGACATCAGCATCTTCATCTTCAGTAGACTCTGACTCAGAGGTGACAGGACCTTGTTCACAAGACTTAGCCAGTGCTTTGGAGATGATGAAATCTGAGCTCTCTCCAGGGTAAATCAGCAGCGGGCCCCTTGACAATGGGCGTACATAGCTGGCGTTTGATCCAAGCAGCCTTTGAACATCTTCGTAGAACGTTGTTCTCCTGGAGTATTTCACGGTGATGCCGGTGTCATTACACATACTCTCGTATCTGTCCCAGACGTCTCCCATGTCGTATACGTGACCACGAGATAGGCCTACTGTCAAGTCTTTGCACAGCTTCGTCATGCACTCATTTTCAAGCCCTTGCTGCTCCTCTGACACCGCTTGTTTTCTAGTACGTCTCTCAAATGTCACCAAACATGCCAGATGATAGCAGCCTTCAACTGCAATCACATCACTCACCGCTGACAACGGTATGCTCATGACAGGGTCGTGTTTGGCACGCTGGATCAAGTCATCTGACTTCTCCATTGTATCCACCCTGTGCAGTTTCTTTGTGGTCTTCTTTTGGTAAAACATGCAGAGGGTCCAGTCAATCACTAGTGTTGAACGTCTACGCTTTGGAGAGCCTGCACTTTTTGTGGTCGCCGATGCACCCATGGTCTGCTGCTGACTTCGCAGCCTTTTGAGTTTGCCTTCAGAGGTGAATAAAGAGTAGCATGATTTATGCCACTTGAGTTCCAATGCATTGAAATCATCCTTGGAATAACTTTCCAGTCTTTGTAAAACATCAAGATAGTAGGTATCTCCCAGGTTCTTTCTCTCATCGCCCACAGTCATAGTTCTTGCTTTTCCTTCTGCTGATGCTGTGCGCAGGTCACCAGCGCTGCTTTGGCAGAAGAAGCAACAATCCTCACTGATATCCTGATGTTTTCTCTTGCGCTTGATGATAGCTACAGGGTCCGTTGCTGATGAGCTCCCTATCTGCAAAGACAAGTGGGAATGGCAGTATATAGTAGCCACAGATATATTGAAACAATTCGGAACATACCTATCCTTTAGCAGTATTATTATTATTATTATTTTACCAGCTGGCACTGTCTGCACTCTTCTAATTGCATATACCAAACCAATGTCTGACCAGCCAGTGCATTGAAAATATTCAACATGTGAAAGTATGCTATTACTTGTACCATGGTAGTAATAGGCACATGCGCACCTCACCCAGCATGCTAAATGTAGTTTTAATGGAAATAAAGACATCCAGAGTCATAGTTACATTCAATTATTATCCACAAAATCACAAAAATATGCTTTATGTGCTAATGATACACCTTTAAACACGTTGTTACATAGAGCCACCACTAAAATGCAAAAATTCAGAATTTTTCAGAATTTGACTTTTGTAACCTTGAATGGGACCTTCAAACTCAAAATTGAGAGTGGCATCCACCCACATCTTGTTTGGTATCCTCAATACTACTTATCTAAGGTGGGTGTTTGCTATTAACAAAAATCGCCGTTAAGTTTTTTTCTAGAGGACTTTTCAATTTTCGGTCGGCCCACTATAAGTGGTTATGGATTGTGAATGATCCGAGTAGCATGGGCGAAAAATGGACGAGCGCAATGCAATGTTGTTATGCTGCAAATGATGTTCAATGTTGCAAAGGGGATGTTGCACGGGTGGTTGCAACAAAGGGGAGGGTTGTTGAAAAGGGAGAGGATGATGTTGAAAAAGGGGAGTGGTCTTGCAACAAGGGGAGGGGTCATCCCCCAAGTTGCAATGAAGGGGGGAAGTTTTGGGGAGAGAAGGGAGGATGACCTCCCCCAAAAGGTAACC
The DNA here is from genome assembly GCA_023014485.1 of Bathynomus jamesi. NCBI lineage: Eukaryota > Metazoa > Arthropoda > Malacostraca > Isopoda > Cirolanidae > Bathynomus > Bathynomus jamesi. The sequence goes on from JAJOZX010004238.1 coordinate 120,837, forward strand.
TTAACCTAAGAGAGAGAGAGAGAGAAAGGAGGAGGGTCTTTGGGGAGAAGGTGGGATGTCTCACCCCCAAAGGGAAACCCTAACTTAACCCTTAACCCAAGAGAGAGAGAGAGAGAGAGATGTTCGCCTGGCCCCAGCCAGACGCATAATGAGCGTCCAGGGGATCCGCAGCTGTTATATAGAGGGTCGGGAGTTGCCAGAGACCACTAATTTAATCATTTATCTACAGCAGTGGTTCCCAAACTGTGTTCCGCGGAACCCTGGGGTTCCACAGAGGCTTAACACGGGTTCCGTGACACATTTTTTAATTTTTTAATCAGTCTAATCAGGTCTTAATATTAAGGTCTAATTAAGGTCCTAATATTTACACATAATTTTACCTTCTGGCTTTTTGTCAAATAATATTTTATATTCTTATTCTGACTTGAAATGGCTCCATCGTGGATTTGGGATCACTAAGCGAAATTCATTAAGAAAGTATTTTCCAAAGTCCTAAGATCCACTCACTTGGCTGCGCAACCCATTTATTGATTCGAATATTTTGAAACAACAAAATCTTCCAATAAATGAAAAAGAGCAACTAATTGATATTTCAACTGATCTCACACTCAAAACAACTTTTGATAAGGATTCTTTGTTGTCTTTCTGGATAAAGCTTTTAAATCAATATCCCGATTTTACAAAACGAGCATTGGATGCAGCAGCGGATATGCGCCTACAACTGACCAATAACAAACCAAATTTCCAACAACTCTGCTGCACTAAACAAGCCCATAAATCACATTAAAGTACGCCAGTAAGGTATGTTAGTTTTGTTGCTCAATAAATATTTTACAGCTCTAAATCTAATATATACAGGGTGAGTCAAAAGTAGCGCCCGATTTCTGTTTTTTCGGCTGTCAGATTCTTTCTGGGAAGTCATGTTGTTAATAATTGTCTTGCAGATACAGTTCCGGTACAGTTCCGTAATAATTTTCCCCCGAATAAATGGTCAGATAAACATGTCATTCATTTATTTCTACCTTCTTGTACACTGTAATACAAATGACAAACAAACAATCAACTGACAGAAATCGGGCGCTACTTTTGACTCACCCTGTATATATATGGAGTTGGGGCTCCGCGAAATAAAAACAAGTCTGTAAGGGTTCCGACAGTTAGTAAAGTTTGGGAACCGCTGATCTACAGTATATATTAAAGGTAGGGTTGCTAGAGAGCACTATTTATTTTAATTATTTATATATAGATGAGTTTCCAGAGACTCCTCTATAATTTAATTATATGCAGGGTTTCCAGACAGCACCATTTATTTTAATTATATTATTTATTAAAGGCAAGAGCAAGGGAGACGTTCTCCTTAATTTGCTCAGCAAAAGAATTAATTCAATACATTTAAACGCAAAACGATCCCCAATATTAACAATAAAAGAAATACACTTGACTCTTTATATTAATCATGGCTTAGCAAAAGAAATAAATAAAACACCAATATTAAAATTGACAACAGAAAATGCAAGCAAAATAATAATTACACACTTTATATATATATATATATATATATATATATATATATATATAACGTAAAGAACGACGCTTGTATAGAAGAACATTCCGCGCAAGATGAGGAGGGAGAACGAACAAATGAACAAATGAGGTAACCACCC